>DVQP01000861.1:0-18863 GCA_018231745.1 Danaus eresimus | reverse complement strand
CGAAGGCTAAAACATTATATTATAAGTATTGTTTCTCTGTAGAAATTCACACAAATATTATTTCAGCATATTCGCCCGTCCATAAAGTTATTGTTAAATTATTTTAAGTCATGAAAGTCTAAAAGAATTGAAAAAAGTTACATACAATTGATATGTTTAAAAATTAAATTGCCATTTAAAATTATAGAACAGTAGATTTAAACGTCAAAAATATACATTTATAATTTTATTATGTTCATTTGTATAAGTGTTTAAGAAATTCAAACTACAGACCAAATCATTTCATATACCATTTATAAGTTATTATTTGTAGGTAAAATATAATGACAACTTTTTAAAAATTATTAATGTTACATTTTTAACCCCCTACACTTTCTAAAATGAATATTGGTACCACTGTGCTTTTACAATATATACACCACAGCTTTCAAACTTGAAGTAGCATTTAAACAGAATATTAATATAAAAACGATGTTATAAACTTTTTAATCGCCTAGGAGTTTATTAATTATTGTTCTAACTTGTAAATACGTAGTTAAAAACAATGCAATAATTTTTCATAATTTTACGTAGTTAAATATTAGATTATAATTTAAAAATAATTTATGAAGAATGACGTACATTTTGGTCTATGGCAACTTAAAGACCATAGACAACATAATCATCGTTCCATAATCCATAATCGTTTGAAATGTGTAACATATTGACTTGTATTATATGTAAATAAAGATTTTAAGTGAGACCTGCGAAATATAATTTTCTTCCGAGGAACAATATATAAATTAACCATGTTGAAAAGTATGATTAAAAAAAATATTGAGTATTTGTTGTTTTATTTTTGACTTCATCAATATATACTTTAATAAATATTTATAGTGATTTATTGAATTTATTCAAGGCATTCTATAATAAAATAAAATGCAAGTGCATTGAATGAAAGGACTACAATTTTTAATAACAAACAATAAATTGAAATATTTAATAACAAACTACGAATTACAGTTATCTACATTAAATGGTTTCACTTAGTAGATACTCTGGTGCGGCGATTCCAGGAGAAATTAATTCCATAGCTTTTGGGTTTGAATTCCTTTTCAAGTTTCGGAGCATCGATATACCACACCCAGCCATTTTTCTCGCAGTGCTGTATGGCCTCGTCGGGGGAAGTGAATTGCAATTTCAAGTTGGAGTGAGGATCGCCGGTTGACGTCCAGCCCATGAGTGGATTCTCCCAACGCTGGCGATTATCAAATTCCATTTCCCAATGATGGGTGTTGTTGGTGCCGCTTTGCATCGCGTTCTTTGGTGGCTGATAGATTCTAACCCTGCGAGTGCGCACATGCTCCTCCGGTATTCCAGTTATTGGTGTTATATCAACCTGTAAAACGGATATTGTGTTATGTAAAACCATGTTTACATTCGTTTCAGAATGTTTATTATAAGCTAACTGAATAAAGTGATGTGTACTAAGATATGGTTGTTTAATCTCTTCTGCTTACACGTTTTTTTCTTCGATTTCGTTATTTTTTTTCTCTCAAATTTTAGTATTGCAGTTGTATTATTATTTTTACTTATATGTTTTATATAAATATGCCTATTTTCGCTATAGATGTTTGAAATTTAGATTGTGCAGTACACGACACTTATATATACGCATGCTGTGTTCATAATCAGCAAGTTTCAATCTATGTTCATGTTTACATTAAGTCCATGTTTATATTAATTTTAAAATTTTAAGAATTGTAACCAGTTTTATGAACCAAAAAAAAAAAAAACATTAAAAATAGGTGTCACCTCCTAAAACTAACCAATGTATTGAGGATGTTAAAATGCTTATGCTTAAATTGTTTCTGTTTCTCTTCAATGACGAAAATTTATAAATGATTAACTGTTAACTGTGTATAAAAATCTTTTTTTAATACCATTTTTCAATAACTATAATTTTCATATATAACTAACTATATAATGTTACTAGTTACACACTATAGACGACACTATAAATAAACATTAAGCAATGAATTTTACAGAGAATTAAAGCTTTACTTAAAGAAGGATGTGCTTATTAAATTAGAATCTTTAGATTGAGGGCAGAGCTGCAGCATATATAAAAATAGAGGGCAGGTAGGTTTATAACAGTGGAGGGGGCAGTTATAGATTATCAAATATATATATAAGGTATACAGATATAAGGTATAACCCTATGTTAGTCTGTCATTTAGTAAATTAAAAAATCCCAGCCTGGTCTCCCCTACTATAAGTATTTAAAAAGTTACCATAGAAGTTTACTATAAGTATTGAAGAATAAAAATACATAACACTGGCAACATGAGTGAATTGCCACATAAAACTTATGCATGTGAGAAACATTCATTAATAAAACTGAGTAACTAATAGGTATATAAACAATTTTTTTATAAAGATTTTTTATAAATTAATTATTAATAAATGAAAAAAATTGTTTTCAATAAATATTTTTTTAAACTCAACTCCAAATTAGAATGTCAAGTTAAATGAGGGATGAAAAAAATATATGAATAATTCAAAATTATTAAAATATAACCACTCATAAATTTTATAATGATAGAAAACGTGTATAAATAAATGTTGTATATTTTTAAATTCAAATACCCCATTTTTATCTTTATGCATGGGTATCAAAAACCACAACACGAGGTTATTAATTATATACTTTCATATTAATTCAACAACGTTTATAATAGATATACACACCATTTTATATCATTGGTGATTTGAGTAGAACTTTTGCAGTTTATTCAAGAATAGATTTAAATTGTTTATAGAGCAATGTATTGAGTATTGAGGCATCTAAGAATTCAAATCACAAATTATTAGCCGCAACGTACCTGAACAGGGACATTTATGCTGGCGGCTTGGACTTCCTTCTGCCTTACTTGGTGGGGAAGAGCTAATACAGATTCGTTGTCTAACATAGGAGCCTCCTTACGATTCATAGGATCTTCAGATGCTCTTGCGGAACTTGTTGAAAATGGCAACAAAGATCTGATATGAGAAAGCAAGAGTTAATCACATTGAAAAAGAAGAAGGATTTACAAGACATAAGTGTCGTAACAGTTTTGGAAATCAGGAAAGTCACTCACCGGCAAACATTAGACCTAGCCAGCCTGCCCGTAGCATTAATAACTTGAAGCATATTTACGAATATGAATTAGGCGTATCAGAATTTAATGTTTTCCTTCACACGATTACCCAACCAACATCTGATTCTGATTTTTGACAATTCAAAAAATGACATATGGATTATGTTGTATGCACATAGGTAATATTAAATGTGATTCTAATCTTAGAAAGTTAGAATTTCAATAGTTACAATTTTTGAAATAATGATTGTTAAGTTTTTTTAATTTTGAAATATTTCTCATATATATCAAAATATATTGTTTAAAAAGTTAAATCATAATATTTTTAACTAGTTTAAAAAAAATACTAACCAAAATTTTTTTAGTTTCAATCAATTATTCTTATTAATTATAATGTATTATTGTTATAATATTTGATATATCCTAAAGATTCATAAGTGAACCGTTAGGAACGAGTATTTTTTTATATTAAGTATACTGTAATACGGTATTAACTATATTCGATTTTACATTATTATGTACAACAACACTAGGATTTAATAAAATTATTTTTTTATTATTATATTAAATATTATTAGGAAACTTCAAATTTTTGGAATTTCTCTGGGCGACTAAATAGAGTAATGACAAAACCTACTCATACGTCTAATGATAAGTAACTCTAACGTCATAAGTGACAATTTTTGATTTTTTGTCAAGGTGATCGCATCTAAATAGCTAGTATAATTTTTTTTTAAATAAACTTAGAAAGTTAATGAGATAGCAAAAGCTGATTCTATCCTTTTATGTTCTTATTTCTGCGCTCAAAGACGTAAATTATGCTGTTCAGAAGGTCCTCCGAGATAAACACAAGTCGTGCAGCTGTCTTCTTGTAAAGGTATTTTCGATATCGATAATAAAATTATTTAACAAATTGTGTAAAAACCTAGAACTGTCATAATTTACTCCGTTACTAGATGCCGGTACCGGTGATAACAAAATTATTTTTCTTACTAATTCATTTGATCGCCGGTTTACGGCGATATAAGTCTAAGATTATGTCAAAATAGTTTGCAATAATATCCAGGTTTATGCAATCCTCTAACCAGCTGTGTACCTGTCGACTGTAGTTTGATTTTCCTAAAAATTGTTATTTACAAATCCTGGTATTTTTATGTTAATGCAAATCAATAGAAAAAAATATGTAAAAGACACTGAACAAAAAAATTTCCACCAACATCTACTTATTTATATGTACTATATATTTTTTTATATATAATAGGATTAAATGAATTATTGAGGGCAGTCTCTAAAAATATTATGCAATACTATAAAAATGCAACGCAACGCAACACATATACATTTTATCTTTTTTTTTCAGATGGTTATTCTTACAATTATGTGTTAAACATAGGGGTCCTCTAGGAGGACTGGCTTGGCCAGCCTCATCTTTTAGGTAGAATATCAATTTTAGCCATACTTATTCTGTACCTGAAATATATTTCACCATATCTTTAATCATCATAAAAATATATAATCACAAAGATGAGTAAAAATCCAGAGATTGATTGTATGAGAAACTGTAAGTCTAAGTTTCACGGACAACTACTGACAAGTGCTATAACGAAACGATCTGTGCATGACGAGTCTCTTGCTAGCTTTATAAAAAGCACATGCGCTAACTTTGCTAAAGCCTTCGATTTTGAGGTAAGTTTTATGGGTAAAAGAACGTTTTACAAGCTCTGGCTATATTTATTTTATTACAATTAAAGTTAAGAGAAAAATAACAATAAAATGAAAAAGGACTCAAAATTACATAACATATGTTGGCCTTAATATGTATATTTAAGAATTATTGTAACAGGACACAATTGATAAGAAAAAATCTTCAGACTATATTCCTTTTGCCGCAAGAATGTTGCATATAACTTTGAATTGTCACTATGAAGATTTTTGTTAGAAACAAAAATATGACAGACCATATATATATTAATATAATATATAATGAAGATACGTTTTGTATTTAAATTTTTAAACAATTTTCAGGGCCGTACTGCTTTGCATATGACAGTTTCAAGGGGTAGAAATGTATTGATGGAATGGTTGATTCGTCATTCCTCTGATGCCTTTATTAATGCACGTGATCGTGAATCTGGTTATACACCATTACACAGAAGTATCTTCTATGGACAAATACACACCGCTGTTGCACTTATGAAGCTCGGTAATGGTTTTTTACATTTTCACCTATGCATTTCAATTTATAATGGGATTGATTTAAATATTTAATGTTTTGCATATATATAATCTAGGGCTATTTGGATTTAACACTTGTTTTGAACATTAATTAAAATATATATATGTATATGTATGTATATCAGTAATGTAATTCAAAAATATTCTTCTTAATTAGTATTCAAAATTATAGACTTTTACATAATCAATATTTTTTACCAGTTATTTTACCACCAGGTGTAAATACTGATATATTAGACAAAGATGACTTCAAAGCAATAGATCATGCTATGTTAGACAAGCAGTACATGTTGAAGCTGTCTCCGTCAATGCCCTGTGATGTGTACGTTTGGGGAAGCAATTCAAATTATACCCTGGGAACTGGCTCTCAACAACCAAGACGTATACCTGAATTACTTACACATTTTAGCCGCACTAATGCTGATATTCAAAAGGTAGTACATACCGTTTTTTAAACCAATTCTTAATGTCTCAATTTTTTTTTTAACATAACATATAATTAATATATATTTTCATACATTTAATTGATTAGTGTAGGTGGTTTTTTGGTACAATTGTATTGTTAGTAACAAATCTATCATTTCTATTATTGTCGCTGGACCCATACCTTCTCCTAAAATTTATTTTGTATATGTATATTATTTTTAAATCGGCAATAATAATTCTAATAAACAACTGTAAAGAGTTTAACTAGTTTCTGAAAGTTATAACTGTCAATGTCAAAAAGAATATTAAATTTCACCTTTTATTGATTTTATATTTGTATTAGTAATATACAATGCATACAATTGGCTTGCCCAGGACCTGTTTGGGATTCACTAACATACTTTTCTTTTTGTTCGGCGTTGTTACTTTCGCTGTTTGTGTGTGGTGTGTCATCAATACGGACTTTTTCCGGGAAGTCAACTACACTGTAACCAAGAGTTCCTTGGTGTCGGTGGTTGCAAACTTCGTTAACTTGAAGCTATGGTTCACCCCCCTGACCTCGATCCTCATACCGATATCTTTATTGACAATATTCACGTCCTGCTGTGGCATATTCGGAGCTGGTTGTAAAATGAAATGTGCTATAAAATCATACATATTTTTGGTCAGCGCCATATCACTGATGGTTTTCTGGCTTATATTTGTATCATTTGTCTATAATGTGTACACGAACAATGAGAGAACTCGTAACTTCATGCGTTCAACTATCGTCAGTAACTACGGCAAGGAGAACGACCTGATCACAAACACGTGGAATTATATAATGATGACGTACGAGTGTTGTGGCGTGGTCGATTACAGAGACTTTTTGGATTCCAAATGGCAGAAGACTAATCTAGACAAGCTTTATCCCATCCAATGTTGTAAACTGTTGAATAAAACGAGCCTTGAACCTTTATACAAAGATTGTGCCACGAGTCACGATCGCGACGAAGAAACTAACAAAAATGTTGGTTGTTTCAAGGCACTGGGAACAGCGATATCTGCTAACAAGGGGAAGATTGTTTTCTATATTGTACTTTTTGCCGTGGCCTATTCAGTGTTAATTCTTTTTGCATATTGCATTATTCGCGGCGAACCTCTGCTAGCTGCTGTCACGGGAAACCTAGCTTCAATGCTACCGAACCGCAAAGAAGATAATACTAAAGTAATACCCTCAAATTCCTCTATGGATAATATGATGTTCGTAGAAGAACCCCCAAAGAAAGTAGTTAAAGTTGTGTCCACGATGAATCCCTTTCAAACTTATAAATTTAGTCCAAATAGCTACAACACGATTCAATCAAATTATCCCAAAAGCATCAGATCTTAATTTAAATAAAATAATATAACAAACATTCAAGTGTTTTAATTGTATCATCATTATCATCATCATTGGTTTCCACTGCTGAGCAAAGGCCTCTTCTCACATGGTTAGCAATAATCACCACACTTGTTCAAGGCGGATTGATGATTTCAGACCTTTAATTTGAAAATCGAAGTCCAGGTTTCCTCATGATATTTTCCTCCACCATCTGCCAGTGATTTTTAAATACTCTTAGAAAGTACATATGACTAGGAAAATATCACATTGGTACTTCCCAGGTTGCGAACCCGCGCCCTAACGTATGAGATGCGGGCCTTGAACCTTCGAACCTTCCAGGCCATTACGACTTGGATTGTGTAACCCTCGTAAATGTTAACGATTGATGTCAGAAAAAAGTTATTTTATTTTATAGATTTAAAAATCTAAGAGCAATCCGTCCATCTGATATACATTTTTATCTAAGTGGGGTCTACTTCTAGATATACAAGTACTATATAAACAAAAGCCTCTGTATTCTTTGTAGGTGTGTATAGGCAAATTCCATAGTGTGTTCCTCAGCGGGGGTGAAGTGTGGTGTGCGGGGCAACCGGCCCGGGCGGGGGGGCCTCATTCCACAGCCTTACGACCTATACCACTTAAACTAGCAGAAACCTGTGTGGGTGTGGCCCTTACATTGACCTCCACTGTCTTCCTCCTACAGAGCGGAGCGGTGAGTACATTCATGTTACTTTTACTGTATTATTTGTTTATAAGTATATAATGTCTAAACCGCAATCGATCTGAATGTTAACATTTTTGATCTCGTTATTTTTTACTAAGAAAGTGAGGAAAGTTACTATTGAATGGATAATTTTACCCGTTACAATACTGGTTCGGTTTTTGAGACTTAGCTGTGACAAGCGACATATTTGCAGGTGATCCAATACTCGTTGAACAACACCGAAAACCCAAGTCCATCAGCAGTCAAGAGCCCGTCTGTCATCAAACTGGCGAATGTGAAACCATTGCTGAAGATATCTCACCCTCTGGGCGTGTGCGCGGGACGATCCCACGCGGTGGCATGGAACGAGCACGCGGTGTACACCTGGGGATTGAACCTTGGACAGCTGGGACACACGCAGGACAAAGTTGTCCCCTCACCCAAAAGGGTATGTTGTTATTATTTCCTCGATCCTTAGCCAGTTTGGTGTATATATTATTTTACTAAAGCACTTATGAACGCAGAACATTTTGTTTTATATATATTTGTGTAAAGAAAAATATATATTTTTTTCTGCTGTCACAGACACGCCAAATATCGTTACCTGTGGTTTATTTTAATTTCTATAACGTATAACGAAACTGTTGTCAAGAAGAGAACTTGTAAAGTGGATCATACATATATATTTAATTGTGATTTTGGAACGGACATAGTAAATTTGCAGATCTAAATCCCCTTTCCTTTTCTTGCAGAGAATCCATTATTCTTTTAATAGATATTGTCATCCATGTCACAAGAAATATCTTATTTTTATTGAGCCCTTTTTATTATTGTACATAAAATTTAATAAGTTGTAGTCGCATACGTGATTTAAATTTTATGTTTCCAGGTGGCCATATCATTGAATAACAAGGAAGACGCCAAGTTTCAGTTTGTTGATGCATCAGACGCGGCCACAGTCATTTCCACGAGTGTGGGAGACGTTTATCTCTTGCATAAAAATATTTGCAAGAAAATTGCCATCAAGTATGTGAAATTATTTACCAAAATAACAATTATTCGGACGTTGATTTAAAAAAAAATTAAATCAATTCTAATTACAAATTTTAGTTTTTTAGTTTGTTACTGTAACTAATTTTTTTTTATTGATACAGACAGATAAATTTACGTCAGATATGTGTTGAGGCGAAAGTGAGTGACCAGGGAGCGTATTCGCGTGTCACTGTCTTACTTCTCACGAACGTTGGACAACTCATGATCTGGCAAGACACCACAAACACATTGACCAGGTACTTCATTTATAAATATTTTTTTTGTCATATAAAGACACTGATTCAAAAATTGTGTACAAAATACTTTTATATACTTATATATGACAAATTTATATGCCTTTTATTAATGGTTAAATCGGTATTTATTATTTTTATGGACAGGGTATTTTTGTTCTTGGTTGTGTTAAGATATTTAAATGCACTATTTCTAACAACTTTAACGGTGGCCATAGTCATCAATCGCTCTTATTTTCTGTTTCATTTTTATTAGATTTATTAAATAATTATTTAGACACAGTTATGCTAATATTTAGTGCTGTTATGTAATTGTTAATATTTTCTTCTACTAATATTGGTTTATAATACTTATGGGACGAATAAAAAGACATTTTTGTCGTAGCTTAAAATTTATTTTTTTAATGTATATCAAAACATTTACAGATGCGTCTTCGGTCTTAGCCATCAAACTACTGTAACACATGTAGCACTAACCCACGACGCTCTCTACTTCACAACTAAACATGGCGAAGCTTTCGTCGGTTATATATCGAGAAAGACCACGCCCCCTCCCGTTCAACCAATCAAAAAAGACAGGGAAAGAGATAACAAATCAGCCCTGGTGAAGTTTTTAGAAAAGGACGACTGTACATCTGTTAGAATATCCAAGATACCGAACATTCATAGGGCTATAGGAATAGCGGTGGACAGCGAGGGACTTAATTTAGCCTGTCTTCAGGTATACCCTCTAAACATTCTCTACTGATTTCACATCTCAAGTATTGTATGTCCTATCGTACAAGTATTATTAACTATTTATATTCCTAATATGGGTGAAAATTTCATTTATTGATTATTATCTATCAGCGACAGAAAATAATTCATACATTATTTCTGTCTAGACTATTAACTAATGTAATGTTCAAGAAAAAAACAATAACTCGTCTCGTTATCTACGCAGAGCGCAATTTTACATAATCTACATTCTCTAGTGTTCATTCCTGTACTCTTCACAATATTGCCAAAGCGTACTTTATTGTGGACAAAATCTCAGTATGATAAAATTTGACAGACAAAACCATCCTGTGGCCTTACTTCCATCCCGGATCTATCACCAACGAGTCTGACCAAGCACATGGAAACTCTGCTAGAAACAGCAGCCGAAGACGACATCCTGCATGACGTTGTTTTTAAGGTAGAAAAGAAAACATAATGATAATTATATTTTTTGGTCCCACAACGACGAATCGAAAATAAATAATGTCATACGTATTCACTGACAAAGAATATATGAATTTCATAGCAACATGTCAAATATGGTCATCTTTACAAAGAATTTATTTAATGTGATTAGAATGTAATTTTTTTATTACTTTTGATACTAATCTATAGTTTCCATTCAAGGTCGGCCATAAATCCTATCCAGCTCATCTGTATATAGTAGCCTCGAGCAGCGAATATCTTTACAAGCAATGCGCCAACGGTGTCATAACCCTGGATGTGCACCCGGAGGTGTTCGAACGGGTATTGCAGTACATGTACACGGGGTCCTGTGACGTCACCAGGTTGGGGGTCTGCGAGTTGAAGCTGAAGCGAGAGGACCTTGCGAAGAAAGACCCCTCGGAGGACGAGGTTATTGGTAAGTTGAGGAAAGTTTAGAATAGTAACGATAGAACAATGCTAGTCTTGCCGACGGTACTGACATATGTAACTATTTATAGTTGATTTTTAATTCAAGTTCAAGGTCAACATTGATTTGTCCTTTTGAGGTTATATGATATGACTTGAAATGAGTTTAGAGTGATGACTTATGAGGTTGTATCTGGCGAATATCAACAGTGATTTAAATTACATGAAACTTGTAATGCTTAAATAATTTAGTAGATTACATATATACAATATATAGTAGATTAAATATATATCTATATATTACATATATACAAATTTACCTTATAGAAAATCCAGCAGAAATATCGGCGTTTGAAGTATACAAGAACCAGGAGAAAAGGAAAGGCAATCGACGCAAAAACATGGAAGTCGCTAGAGTACATGTCTACTGTGATCCGGTCAAACTAGTTCAGGCGACGGCAAAGAAACTTCAAGTCATGGGACTACATAAGCTGCTTGAAAAGTTTTAGTAAGAATATTACAAACATTTCCCTACTGTTTAAACCTTAAATATGATCGATTATAATTATAATCGAAACGGGAATAATTTTTTGTTTTTGAATATACAAGAAGTATAAAATTAATAAATTTTTAAGATTCATTCAAAACATTTTATAGTGCTCATAGACCTTCCAGCTCTTGGATAGCATTGACAGTTTCAAATATATATTAATAATTAACTTATAACTTGATAAAATAAAACTGAGATATTAATCACGTCTGCCCGTGATCACTGTTGCTCTCAAGTGACCGAAAAGTATTGAGTATGTAGGTTTAAAAATAATAAAATCACGCGTAGTAATCCGAAAAAAATGTTTCATTTAAACGAATACTCGTGAAAGTCTTGGATAGTTATGTAAAACTGATATATTTTGTTCTCTACCTAGTTATAAGGAAGGTTCAATCCATCTGAAAGATTCGGCCGCCCTCACGAAGACTCCTCTAACGTGGGACAGGGAGAGCTTCCCTGACCTCGTCGACACCCAAGTCTGTTCCAAGGACGGTATCCTAATACCGGCCCACAAGTGCGTTTTGGCAGCCCGGCTTGAATATTTCCAGGGAATGTTTATGCATTCCTGGACAGAGGTATGTTACTTGTTAAAATTGCTGTTTTTAAATATTGTATGGTTTACCAAACACAAAAATAGTTTGATCAACTATTTAAGTTGAGAATGTCTTTTGGATCGGCCATTATTTTTTTTTTAATATTTTTAATAACGTGAGGGTAGTTTCTCATAGATAATAACAGTATGTAATACATGAGATAAAGTAACTATACTTATTGATATATGTTCAGGCTGTAGGTTTGTGTTCAAATTAGTTCTCAAACGGTAACAAATATTGGTATACAAATTATACATATTTCTGACCTGTGGCTGTAACAGCAGCCTTTATAATTCTTAAAACTTTTTCCTTTCAAACGAATTCTTATATTATACAATAATGTCTTCATTTTATTACAGAGTACACTCCTATCGAAGGTGACATTGCCCATCAATCATAGCATTCTGTTGCCCGTAATCGATTTCTTATATACCGACAAATGTCCGGAAGTCGAAAACTCTGACAGTATAGACTTCATCTGCAGCATGCTTATTGTGTCCGATCAGCTGTTCATCAGTCGGTTGAGGGAAATGTGTGAGATAGCTCTCTCTAATCTTATAACATTAAAAAATTGCACCGAATTGTGTCAATTCGCTCACACATATAACGCGTCCCAACTAAAGAAATGTTGCATGGAATTTATATGTCTCAATATATGTAGCATACTAGAGAACAGGTCCTTGGACCTACTGGAAGAAACATTGCTGATGGACATCACTAAATATTATTGCAAATTTAATCCCATCATGTCTTCACGCGTCATAACGCCATTTTTTAACGCCCCAAGCGATGAATTAGTTGATAAATGTTTTAAGAATTATCCTATAGATTTGGCTTATGTTGATGAAGACGTAAAAAGGGATGATAGCTTGGAAGTCAATAAAAAGAAAAAACAGAAAAAGATTGAATACACAGATAATGAAAAGGCGAGAAAAAGATACGAATCTGTGAGTTCGGTTTCGTCGTTGGATTTATCCCACGACACCTCTGGCGATGTCACTCTGTCACTGAGTTCGATCTCTAAGGAAACGGAGAAAAAATATCAAAACGCTGATAAATGGACAGAAGTGCCAACAACCCAACAAAAACAGCAGAAATTGGTCCAAGCACGTTTAAAAGCAATATCTGCTGCAAAAGAGATCCTTAATGAAACACCAAACAACTCTTTCACTAAGTTGATTAAATCTAATTCTTCTACAGTCATGTCACAAGATACATTGATTCCAACTACATCTCGTATGTCTGTCTCTCCCAAAGATTCACTTGAACCATGCTGGGGCCAAGGAAACCTGGTAATAAGTCATGTTGGTCCAAAGTTATCACAAAAACAAAGAAAGAAGTTGGCTTTAGAAAATGACCAACCAGCCCAAACTCTTGACAACTACTTATCTAACAAATTAAATATAGGAAGTCCCCCCGACCAACCAAAAAACCCTTGGAAGATATGTGACCCACCAGTCGCTACTAGCAGTCCAAATAAAGCAAACTCATTAGAATTCAATAAGATTCTTGCTGATCAAAAGAAACAAAAAGATGACTCCTCACGGATTATGACAAAACCTTTGACTCTTACACAGGTTTGATTTCCTTAAAAATATTATTAAAAGTTCTGTTAATTATGTTTTATGTACTATTATACTCCATTTTTATTATATTAATATACTATAGAATAATTTATACATTTAAATACTAAATAAATAAGTTAAAATTTGTTCACACATATTAATGGCATTAAATTACATATTAACACATACCATATTTTGATGGTAACATATCTAAATACTTGTTTACAGTTGGAAGATAAAGCTATTGAAGAATTGGAAAGATTCTACAACATTCATGAGGCTGATGATGAATTAATAACTGTGAAAAGGATTGAATTGCAAGTGTCTTCCCCACAATGGATAAATACAGCACCAAGATAATAAATTATTTGTAATTACAAATGAACTACTTATTTTCAATAAAGTTTAATATATATTTTAGACTCTGACTAATACCAGATGTGTTTTATTTAATAATATATGTTGATTAATCTTTAAAAGTCAATTACTAATAATTCAATTGCAAAAACACTACAAATTATTAACCTCTTTCAAACAATAATATAACAAAAAACTATGTCAATTATCCATAAGCTATTCTTATATAGAACAAATCTTTCCTATGTTTACTATGAGTAAGAGTCTTAAATAAAAGATACGACAAATTATATAATTCTATATTAAATACCATTAATGCATTAACAACTTATTAAGTTTTTTGAAACTAAACTACTATTTTGGAGGGAACGATTTTAAAAGCATATTGACTTGTCTATGTGTCAAATTCTTTTCTCCGGGAACTAGTACACCCTTTTTTCCTTGTTCTCTTTGCACTCTGGCTCGTTGATAATAATCTTTGTAGCAATTTTGGAAAGATGACACTTCTTTAAGACATTGTTGTTGATCAAATTCTGATTTCTTAAAACAAGCGAACATAACCGCTAGTTCTTGCATGCAGGCTGCTTCTTTAAGTTTATCGCCTTTGCCAGATACAGTTTTCTTCAATTTTAATGGCAATAGCATTTGAAAGGGAATTGGTTCCCGTTGTGGCCGTCTAGCGCTTATATTAGAGGGCGCAGTAAAGAGTACACTACTTAATCTCATTTTACTGATCTAATGTTTTATAACAATTATAAATAATGTTATCCAAGTAAATGATGATTACATAAAAGAGGTTATGTTTTCGTATCGAGACACTGACAGAAATGTCAAATTGTCATTTAAGATGCGTTCTAAACACTGACCTATATTATTACCACTTACCACTGGACTGGCGGCTGTCAAAATTCTGGCCTGTTTGGTAATCGCCATTTTGGCGCTGTGGGACCAAGCGAGTGTCTGTGGTACTAAAACTAGTGATGTTGACATCAGCGAGCAAATATCGATAACTTTTGCTTATAAGTTTTTATATTAATAACCGTTTCATCATAATTACATCTGGGGTTATATTAACAATTACCAGGGAATAAATAATTTATTAAGTAATAGTCGAAAAGGTAAAATAAAACGTTTTATATATTTAATTTATATTTGTAATTACTGACGTGTCCAAAGTATTTGATGGGTTTAGAAATTTCGTATACTTAGAACTGTAACTGACAAAGAGTAATATTTCGTTGCTAAAAAAATTTTAATATCGATATACTTAAATATAATTCGTTTAATCAATACATCACAATGACCATTTCAAGTTTCAAACATCATTGTTTCCAAATGACGATCGCATAGTTCTGGGAAAAAAGTATTTGATTTTAGTGGTAATTCTTTCATAGTCTTGCTGTGAGAACTGCCGGAAATATTATTTCCACCGGTGGCGGCTTCCCATTAGTCGTTTTGGGTGCTTATCGAAAAAGTGATTCCACAAACAAGTATATGAAAACGACACTTTGTGATGATTTAATACATCATGAATCATTTATTTCACTTTGGATGTTGGCTACTTTTAATTTCAGCCTCCGTAACCGCTGGCTTAAAGCTTTTAATTTTGCTTTTGAAAATTTTAAGGATCTTCTTGTTTGCTCGGCAACTTTTTTTGATGAACTTGGTGTAATTCCATAAAGATGGTCATGTAACAATCCAAATTCAATTCTTGCCGTTTTAAGAGTCGATGAAACATCATAATCATGATCAGTTACCTGTTCTTGATCCCTCTTTGTCTTATCTGAAAAATCTGTTATATTTGCATCACAAAATAATTTTCGTTTGGCCGATATAGTACCTGTACTAGCTGATATGGTCGTTGACAGGCTAGGTAATGACGTAGACTTTGACGGACGAGGCGATAATGTAGATATTGAAGGACGAGGTGATGATGGAAAGACAGATATTCCTGAAAAGTAGAAATTAAAACGTGTTCCCACTTCTAGGACCCTGTCCTACTCAACTATTACCCAAATAAATGCATAGGGGGTAATTAATTTACACGAAAACAACAAACCTTCAAATATTGTCGGAACGCTACCTGGTTTCAATGATATTCTGTTGAAATGTTTGTCGAAACATTCCTCGGCGAAATGTAATGAACACAGAGAATCAAATATTTTAGGAGTCCAGTTGGTAATTTTCATATTTTGAAGCCATCCTTTTCTCTCTTTCAAGTCTTTTGGAAATCTGGAAAAATATATGTTCAGTAAAGTAATGTTAGCTCTGGTTTTGAGTATCCAATGAAGGTTAAACTGAAATCCGTTAATATCATGCGCGGAAAAATAAATTGACCACACAAGCTGAACTATGTTAATCTCGCAGAAAGTTGTTTTACATTAACTAACGCTAATGAAAATATCGATATAATGCAACCACTGTTGGTCCTAGTTGAAAATAAATTCGTATGAATATATCATACGAATTTTATTAATGCTTGCTTAAAGTAAGACATGATAAAAATAAGTAAGGCAATATTATTACATGTTTATAAGTCAAAACAACACTAAATACGAAATGAACTATTAATTACTAAATAAAGTAATATGTACTTGTGGAATGATGTTTCACTGTTTTTTTTGTAGCGCCGCTTACAATATACACATGACCTCATTCTTCATAACTTTTATTTAATGCTTATAACAAGAATAATACTTAATTCAACCAGATTAATTCAAAACTCATAAAATATTAACAGTAAACAAACACTTCTCTCGCAGCCACTTGCATTATACGTCAAAATTAGTTCGCTGGACACTCGCTAGTGGCGCTTCAAAAGACCACAAAAAATAGCTGTCAAACATTGGGAACAGCAAGTGGTATAAAGCATAGAAAGAAAAATAGATTAAATTATTTGCTATACAACTAAAATCTTTTGCTAGGGCATTGGCATTTTCTACTGTGTGTAATTTTATTAAATAATATTAAATAGTTTTATGAAGCGACTTCAAAATGAACATTTTTCTACAAATTTTATTTATTACTAAACTTGGCTGGTTTTATCGTGACACTTCAATCTAGAACGGAACAAAGAAAAAGATATCCAAATATTTTTGTTGTTTCAATTGTTTGTTTTAGTTTTCTTTAGTTTTAAGAGATTAAAATTGTTTCTTTTTTAATTACTTTGAAGTTTTCCTATTGGAGAAATCAAACGTTATCTTCTAATTTGTATGGACTAAAGTATACTGTTGCTCAAATATCTACTGCCCAACAAGAAAAAGCATCTCAGAATACGGAAAAATGCATTGTAATGTATCGCTACACCAACTTTATTATTAGCCTATTAATGTGTAGAGTATTTGGGATGCAAATTATGACAAAAAAACGCGGTTTTGGTTAAGATTTCGCAGGAGGATTGAAAAACAAAAATAAAGAGCCCAATTGCTATTGTACGTATGGATGAAAACGACATTAATAGAGGTTTGAAATGCCTAACTTTTAAATGAAAAGCTATAGAGCCAAATAGGACAATTGTGTAAGCTGAACGCAGAGAACTAATAACTTATTATAGAATATAATGACAATAAACACTGCTTTTCATCTTGTTTACTTCTTTTCTTGAGTCAAATCCAAAGACTCGTTTATGAAAGTTACTTCCAAAGATTGGTCTTGTATTAGAAAGATGAAGCAAAAACTGAAAATATGTTTTAATTATTAGCGTATTTGAAACACCGTTGAGACATGAACTATCTAGAATATAGAGTAACTTTATAAAATTGTCTTTTTAAAAACATTTACAAGCAGAAATATTGTAAAGGATTGGATTGAATTCACACTACCTAAATGCATTTAATTGCAAGACTGTGCGTGCGTCGCGGTCATTTTTTCCACGCACATGCAGCATGTGGAATGTTCTTCCACCCGAGGTTTTTTCAGAAAGCTACAATATGGGATATTTCAAACATTAAGTGTTCAGGTGGTTCCTTCACAAAAAAGGCCGGTAACGCATCCATAAGGGGTGTTGCAGATGTACACCAGTGACGGTGACTACTTTCTATCAGGTAGACCGTCTACCCGTTTATGCCTTTATCCCTTTGGGTCATATAAAAAAAATAGACTAAAAGTAGAATTTATATAGCCGGAAATAAGTCCAAAAAATGCAATTACAGATGAAAGTTATAAATGAGACGTAGCACAAAATGACCTATAAGTTAACAGATTAGATTATGATACATATGACAATGTAATTTCATCTTATAGAATTTCAGCAGTTCCAAAAGCTGGGCCATTAAGCGTTTCTACTGACAGTAACATTAAATCTTCAGCAATTGTTCTTAAAAGAAATAAGTGTTGTGTGATATATAGAAATAAAAAAAGACCTAGTGGCCTGGAGGTTATAGGCCCGCCTCTCATGCAAGAGGGCGTGGGTTCGAAATCCGGCAAGTACCAATTTGATTTTTCATAGTCCTATATACTTTCTAAGACTATTTAGAAACCACTGATAGGTGAAGGAAAACACCGTGAGGAAACCTGGACTTATAATTTCAAATTATAAGTTTGAAATCGCCAACCCTTCTTGAGCAAGCGTGGTGATTAAAGCTCAAACCTTCTCCATGTGAGAGGAGGCCTTTGCTCAGCAGTGGGCACCGATATGCTGATGATGATGATGATGAAGAGTTGTCTTTCGGCCATGTCAATCTCGTGGTTAGATTGAATGGACAGAGGTTGTTTATTCAGAAGTTTGTTCATAATATGACATCTTTCATCGTAACAAGTATTTTGTAATGATGTCCTTCCGAATATTTTTTCGAGCTTCGCAGTATCAAAAAAAGAAGTAAATTTTCTTTTGTGCTCCTCTAAACACCTTTGTTTTGAAATAAAATAACATATATATAAGTTAATAAATATTCTTATATATTATTCAAGTAATACATTATTTATTATGGAAATATATCATCTTTAAATATTTTTAATTCAGGGTGTCTGGGAGGACTGCGACAGGGGTGGGTTGAATAGGGACAACAATAACTTGCTCGGGAACAACAGGCTCTTCTATGATTTCAGGTTCGTCGA
>DVQP01000860.1:0-18869 GCA_018231745.1 Danaus eresimus | reverse complement strand
TAGGATAATTCTAATTAGCGCCATTTAGTCTAGTCTTTATTTCGCTGAAAATCTTCCCGCCGTAACTATTTAAGACAATAATGTATATAAACTTAAATATTTTTTATGATGAGTATTATTTTGACAATGTTTTGTCACAGCAAGTGGCCGGCGTCACATGTCTCGGAGCGTCTCACGCGTTGCTGTCGAAGAATACATTCGACTTTTGTATTGTAGATGAAGCGACACAAGTGAATATTTTTTTTATAACATATGCTTAATAAGAGTAGAATAAAAAATTTAAAAAGACCATTTTATGTAGATTATACTACTTGTTATTATTTCTAGGTATTACAATGCACAGTCCTCCGTCCGTTGTTTGCTGCGAATAAATTCGTGCTAGTTGGAGACCCCGAACAACTACCCCCAGTAGTCAAGAGTAGAGATGCTAAGTAAACAACTATTATATTATAAGTATTTAATATAATGATAATCTAAACTAAAGCATTTCTCTTTACTATTGTTATTTTTAAACTAGTATGAATATTCCTATACAAACTGTTATATCCAAAGATTTATAGGCAATATATCGTTATTATAATAACTTCAATCGTCTATGATTTAAGTTTAATATATATAAAATGTATTGCAATTAAAATAAAATATCATAATACTTTGACTTTCAGGCTTCTAGGTATGGAGGTGAGCTTATTTCATAGCCTTATGATAGATAGAACAACATGTACTCTAAGCCTTCAATACAGAATGAACCAACCATTAGCAGATTTTGCCAATAAAATTGCATACAGTAATAGACTTAAATGTGCCAATGAAACGGTAGCGAAGGCAGCACTTAATATAAACAAAATGGTAAGAGAAATAATAAATAAATCTTCCTAGTAAAGGAATACCTATAGAAATATTATAAATAATAAATAGTTATTTGTATAGCTTTAATTAATATTTTATACATGTTTTAGAAACTGACAGAGAGCTCTTTGGATCAATGGCTTATGACTGTATGCAGTCCGAAACCCGAAGATGCGGCCATTTTTCTTAATACAAAGATGGAATTGTCTGAAGACGCTTCTAAGACTTTCAACAATAAAGATGAAGCTGTAGTAGTGCTCGCTGTGATTAAAACTTTAAGACAGGTACTTATATGTGTCTTTGACAAACCAATTTTTCTATTGAATTGAAGTTCACACATTTATTTCACATAATATTTAAAAAACAAGATGGTTAAAATAGTTAAGGAAAATATAATGTCATTTTTGTTAACAAAAACTTGGTAACTTGTGAATAATTTCTAACTCGATATCCACATACGTAACTGTCCTGGAAATTTCCACTGAAATTTAAGATTGTTTGCCATAAAAGCTGAAAAAAATTCTATTAAAGTCTATTATTAATATGAATCCCGAAGAGCAGTCTAATTAATGAACAGAAATAAATAATTTAATGTCTTTTGTAACTTAAATTATCCATTGTAATGGGATCTAAGAGTTTCGTGAGTATTCATTCAAATGAAACTAATGTTTTCTTATTACGTGTATTTAATTATTTTTAAATACTATATACTCCCGACGTTTCGGTTATTTTGCAGCGACCGTGGTCACGGGCAGACGAACTGTACCCGTCACATAATAAAATAAAAAAATAGGCGTAGGAATCCGAAAATATTACTTTCATTTATCTATTGTATTTTATTTTTAGGCGGGTTTATCTGCGTCAGACATAGGGGTGTTAGCTCCGTATCGTGATCAAGTCGCATTGCTGAAACGCGTCTTGGACGGTACACAAGTCGAAGCAAGTACTGTAGATCAGTTCCAAGGCAGAGATAAAAGTGTCATAATATACTCTTGTACAAGAAAAGATGATAATTCAAGAAAAGTTAAGGTATGAGCAGATTCTCAGTTGAACAGCATTTCTTATTTATCATTAATTTCATTACAAACACGGATATATTAGTCAAAATCAATATTAATTTACTTATATTTTGTAAATCCAAGTATTCTTTCTATATTTAAAGAGGTATATTATTTTATTAATTAATACAGTCAAATATTTTAGAATAATCATGTTATGGCTGATTATAAAAAATATCTCAATGAATATAACAATAGACTTTAAACTTTTTATTATTCTAGGAAAACGAAGTCCTGAACGACAAACGCCGTCTGGCGGTCAGCGTGACTCGTGCGAAACACAAGTTTATTGTGATCGGTAACATTCGCGCACTAAAACGATACGCTTCGATAATGAAGCTCGAAGAGGCTTGTAAGACTGTTGATTTGGATGAAGAGATTATATCAAATCTGCATAATAAATATCGGATCTGAATATCATGGTTACATTGTTATAATAGTTATAAGAAGCGGCGAAATTATTTTGTGTTTGTCTAAAATCTGATATCATGTTCGTATGAAATTAACCAAAAATTTTATCATGTAACTTTATTTTACTATAGGTTTTTTTAAATGAAATTTAAGTAACGCGGTATATATATATATATTAATGTTTATAGCTCAAATATCAATTAAAAGTTGTTCCTACATAAATACTGAATTCGCTTTTACGTCGTTAAGTACAAATATGTTAGAATACAATGCATGCCTAAGTTTAGCCGTGGATGAGGTGTAGAGTATGTGGACTTCAATGAAAAAGAACGAAAGTTTGATTTCAAAATTGTACATACGTCCAAGAATTATAATATTTCTCAGTCCTGTAAACTAAACACGTTTTTTACGATTAATATAAGCAAATCTTTGAAAGTTATTTTGTTTTATTTGTAACTAATTTATTATTATTTTTGTGTTTTTGAAAGCCTGAGAATCGCATTGCTTTTCAGACCTAATGTTTATTTTTGTCATAATATGGACACATTCAACAAATAACTATTATAATAAATGTACAATTCATTTTCTATTAAGAATTATTTACAAATTACAATTATAAAAGTGGTCATTGGAATATAAAATTAGATTTTCCTTTCTGTATATCGTATAAGAACATTGAAAAATGTATCAAGATAGGAGTGCGATAAATATTTAATACTTCCTTGAGAATGTCTAAAAGTATATACGCTATTTAAAAAAAAACTAAGCAATTGTAAATTCTTAACTTATAATTAAAAAATTAGAATATTTTTTTATATTATTTCCATGAAAACAAAGATTATTTTGCTGATGGATTGCTTTAAAACGTTATATTGCTTTATTACGTTACGTTATAGATTATAGGTTATCCATGCAAGTGTATAGTCCTCAAGCGTCCCCAGACTTCAAAGTCAGGCAGTCGCTTGCTAGGAGCTGTCACGGTATATTGTCTATTGTAGTGTAGTGAAAACATGAAATCGTCCGACCCCCAATCATAAAACTCGCGAATCGATTGAATTATAACACATACAATTTATTTATATCTTAGTTACTTCTATAATTATTAGAACGTGATTATACACTACTGTGTAGCGACTGATTAGGCAAGCAGTGCCAAAGTATTTAATAGTTCTATTTTTGTTAATAATTTTACCTTCTCATTAGTGTTATAATCAGTATTTGCTCTATATAAAATCTTATATAAGCTTGTCTTTAATAAATTTGATAACCCTGAAAAATATTGACCTACAATTGTTATCAGTGCGTCAATATAAAAATAATTCCTTATTTGCATGTTGCAATAATATATCCAGTGAGTAATAAGTTAAAAAAAATTGTGTTTAGATCTTCTGTAAGTGAAAAATATAAAAATGGTGAAAGCAGTCGCAATAATTACAGTAAGTGATAGTTGTTTTAAGGATAATTCAAAAGATACATCAGGACCTGCTTTGCTTAAATTTATAGAACAAAATTTCCCTGAAGCAAACATTCATACGATAATTGTCCCAGATGAAAAAGAGATTATTGAGCGGGAATTAAAATATTTTTGTGATTCTCATATCGACCTTGTTCTTACTACTGGAGGTACAGGATTAAGTCCTCGAGATGTAACACCTGAAGCCACGAAGGCAGTACTTCACAAGGAAGTACCAGCTATTGCTGTAGCAATGACAATTGCAAGTCTAAAGAAGACACCAATGGCTATGCTCTCTAGAGCTGTAGCAGGAATAAGGGATAGAACACTTATCATTAACTTTCCTGGCAGTAAGAAAGCAGTCACTGAATGTATAGAAGTTGTTAAACCTATTCTTGGTCATGGTATATCTCTGATAACAAATAATTTGGCTAATGTAAGAATTGTTCATGATAAATTACAATCTGACCATGTTTGTTCCCATATGAGGAACTCTAATGTAGATATATCAAAGGTGGCTCTAAGACCTCGTCAGTCACCCTTTCCTATGTTGGAAATGGTTGAGGCTTTTAACATTGTTGATGCTGTGATGATGCAATGGGAAGAGCGTACGGAAAATGTATCTATAGAAGATAGTGCTGGCCGCATCGTGGCTCAAGACATATTAGCTACGGAACCTATGCCACCTTTTCCAGCATCAGTAAAAGATGGTTAGTTATTGATATATTTATTTAATATTATCATTATTGTTCAATAGAATTTTGAACAATATTTAATCAATTATTATGATGTAAAAAAAATGTTTTTGTGTCTATTCACAATTTTTTTTATTTAACATGTAGTAAGAAAATAGTAATGGTATTCTTATGGCTTAAATATTATTATTTAGGAAAATAAAATTAGCTTATAAGTTTTTGTAAAGATATATTGGCATAATAAATCAATAGAAATATTTATAAATATCAATGTATTCTTAATGGTCAATCCTAATAAATTGTTATTGATTTCCCTCTCACACATTAGACAAAGCCAGAATTAGTTGAGGAATTTTTAAACACATTATATTTCATTACAATTTTTGTTTTTTGGAGCAGTTCCAAATATTAATAGTATTTAGGATAATTGACTGATAAATAAATATATAAATATCAGGTTATGCATGCCTCAGTCTGGACGGAGCTGGGAAACGTAGAGTGCAGGCAGTGGTGGCAGCAGGAGACACTCCTCTCACTCCTCTAACGTGTGGAGAGTGTGCTCGTGTCAACACAGGGGCTCCCCTACCACTTGGTGCTGATTGTGTTGTACAGGTATATTATAACTTACTGGTATTATACAATTAGATGATTCAAACAGTAATACACTTTTTAATCCTTATTCAAACATTTCCTGATGAAAAAAAAAAAATATTTTGTGTAATATAACCGACAAATATTTTTCATAGATATATATAATTCTTTAAACGTTATAACGCCCCTCATAACAACTATTTTATGTTATGAAGTAAGTTGTCCTTGACTGCCCATGATACAAATTTCATGACAATGAGTTGTTTGTAAAATATGTTGAAAATATAGAGTAAAGGAATAATGAAAACACAGACATACTTTTTAAGTGGTTGTTATATTTCTCGTGATTAATACTCAAACCGATGCGTCATTACCTACAAGTGCAGTCTGTGCGTTTCACACGCAGCAGTGTTAGCGGGCGCCGGCCGAGCGTCACTCACGCTGTCAATACATAGAAATTGTAATAAAATGTTTTTCGGATGATTGAGCTCCTGTGAAAGTTCGCTTTTTACAATTTCCATTTATTTTTTTACTCTCATAATACTTGAGAAAACAAGTGGATTTGGGTTCTACTTTTTTGTCTCGCTCCAAAAAAAATCGTATAGGATATGATGTGATTCGGGCTATCATATTAGATTAAAAAAAAGAGCCGCTTGCAAATACTGAGAGTCTTATTCTAAATACTAAATGGCCTTTTGGTTTTGTCCAATTACTTACAGGAAACTTTGAAAACTTTGACGATGAGGACCTTATTTATTTCTCTTTTCTTCCGTGCTTGTGCTAGTACAATGTTACCGTTAGTTTTAAATTTTTGGACAATGACCCAATTATTTGCGATTGAGTTGGGATCCTAATTTGAAAAGTAAAGCTTATGTTTTTATATCTTACAAACTAGAGGTTCTTCATATTATTTATGTAGTACCCGCTAGTCGGACTGACACTGGATCATTTTCTTTTATTTTACAAGGCTTAGAACGGGTGATGATTTTCTTACTTCGGTTTTCTTTAGTGCTGGAACATGGCATCTTTCTGAAGTCTAAGTTTCTCCTACGTCCCCAAAGCCGACATTTCGATTTTATATTTAATGACTATGAATAATATGTATGAAGCCTTTAGTGATATGACGCAATCCCGAATCCATATTCTGGTCCATGTTTTTTTCCTTTACAGCGCTAGGATTTATTACAGGGTCACTTCGTGGCCTAGATTCGACTCAAGATGTACATATATAATAAATATTTCTGCAGTACAGGAAGGAGTAAAATATAAAAAGCAAATGAAATATGAATACATTCCATTGGTGTTACTCAGGTGGAAGATACAAAACTTATTCAGGCATCAGTGGATAATCAGACGGAGTTAGAGGTGGAGATTCTGGTGGCGCCCAAACCACACCAGGATGTGAGACCTATAGGATTTGATATACCCCTGGGCTCTCTGCTAGTTGAAAAAGGTTAATTAGATATAGCGTACAAATTTATGTAATAATTATTTTCAAACGTATGTATATGTTTCGTTGTCCCATACAAACCGTAGTTTCGACTTAAGAAAAAAGCATCTATTTTCTGTATTGATACCTACAGACGGTGTAAAAAGCACTCAATTTTTTGTTTTTATGATATAGGTATTTTGCATGAATGAATGTATATTCTATAATAACAATACATTTGTGGATTTTATTACGATACCAAATAGTACCTATTGACGTTAAACACAAAAGTATCATTACTCTATTGGTACTAATGCATACTAATTTTGCTTGTCATGCAAAACATGTGATTTAAATTATTAATTAGTATTAATGAATATGTAGGCAACAACGGAATGTATTGTGTAATAATATCTTTTCTTATCATCTGAGTAAATACGGCTTTCTGGTAATTGTTTTGTTTTATCGCAGGTGACGTCATCGACGCCGCTCAAATTGGTATTTTGGCCGGGGCCGGTTATCAGCGCATCACAGTAGTCGAACATCCTAAGGTAAAATACATTTGTTACGAATAATATTAATAAATATATGAAATAAAAAATACTGAGTAGATATGCACAAAAAATGTTTTGACATTTTAAAGTAGATAATGTTAAATAAAAAAAATCTGAGCCCCTTTTTATAACAATGTAATTATTTTTTGAGCGAACATCTTGAGTAAAAATTTCGATGAAGAGGACGTAAAATACTTTTTAATTACCATCTTTTTTAAAATCCAGTTATTTCCAAACTTTCCAGGTAGGAATTATGTCCACCGGAAACGAGTTACAGGAGCCGTCGGACTCTCTCCTTCGTCCCTCACATATAAGGGATTCGAACAGAATTATGATAAAATCATTGCTCAAGTAAGACAATTCATAGACATAAAAATTATATCGATAGTGTAATGAAAATAATAATTCCTTATAAACGTTTTAATTGTTATTTGTAATAAGTTTTTAAACATACAATTGCTTAAATGTATGAAAAAAAAACTGAACGTGGTATTGCTCTACGTAATTCATACCATGTAATAAATATATAATATTTTTATACTATCACGTAATCCTTCAAGTATATGTCATGTGTATATGTAATTTTAATATTATATTTAACTAGGATGAACAACCAATACAGTCAGTATTAGTTATACATGATGGCAACATTATTTGAATATAGTTTTTTTGGCGCGAAATATTGTTACTTAAAAATTTGGGTGTTTGTGTCACTTTAAAAGTTGGGTGTTAGTGAAATGTTTGCAAATAATATGAGATAAATTTGTCTCGTCCAGGGAGCACGGATTTGAAAGCATCGACTGCGGCATTGCTCGCGACCATCCTGGCGAACTGTCGCATGCGCTCGAGAATGCGCTCGCTGTCTGCGACGTGCTGGTCTGTACGGGGGGAGTCTCGATGGGAGAAAGGGACCTGCTAAAACCCGTGCTCATTAAAGTAAGTGAATTTGGTTTTAATTTCGCCATATATAATAAAATACCTCGTTTTATCTATCGCAAAAGTGCTTCACATTTATTTATCATACTATTAACACATTATTGTAGGACTTCAACGCGACCGTGCATTTCGGACGCGTCCGCATGAAGCCTGGTAAACCGAGCACTTTCGCGACATGCAAGTATGAAGGGAGGACCAAGTTCATATTCGCATTGCCCGGTGAGTGTCCGTAGGTTAACAATAAAAATATTCGCGTCATTCAAATATAAGTGGTGCTGTAAAAATTAAACAAAATTTATGTATTTCCATAAACATTTTCGCAAAGTATAGGCATAGCAAAGTGTACATGAAAATTGCATGACTCAAGTTGGAAGAAAATTTATTATATCATTTGTATAAGTATGTATGTATGTAATATGTATAAGAGTAAACCTTTTCAGGTAACCCCGTATCAGCGTACGTGTGCTGTCTGCTGTTGGTGGTGCGAGCTCTGCGTCAGTGTACGCGGTATAGCGGCGAGTGGGCGCGGCTTGGAGTCAAACTTGCGCGTGACGTTACACTGGATCCTCGCCCGGAGTACGCTCGCGCTCAGCTCAGCTTCCCGGACATACAGGATCTACCCATCGCTACACTACTCGGAAATCAGGTTGGATGATTTAATTCACATACACCTAGGAGGTAGAAATAGATAAAAATAGACCAAGACTTTCTAGTTCTTTGCTTCCAAAGTGAAGTGGTCTAATTAGGAACCAAGTATGTATGTATAAATTTGTTATTTTATTCCTTATATGTATTTTGTAACATATTGAAATGTTCTTAACTTATTATTTTAAATTACGTTTTAATGAAGCTCCATAAATAAAATATGGTTTATGAATATATCACTCTTACAAATTGTTTTTATGCCGATTCCATTACTTCAATTTTGATATCGTACGATATGTGGCAATACTAACCACTAACGAGGGCATTTCAATACATACATTTAAAGTTTCGCAATATAATTTCACAGTTGACATATTTCGTAAACAGTTATGAACTCATAATAGGGACACGGTCGTTTTGTATTCATTGTAGTAGTAAATCATACTTCAATTACCTATAACTTTAACACATTTGTCAGCTACTTTCAGAAGCAATCTGTAAAATTAGCCAATCAAGATTATAGATTTTAACATTTTGTGCTAACAACTGAGGAATTGTTTTGGTTCGAATCTTAATGTCACTGCAGTTAAAAAAAATTGTAGGTGGCTTGTAATATGAATCGTTTTTTTTTTGTCTTACAGTGCAGCAGTCGTCTGCTGAGTGCCTGTGGAGCCAACGTTCTATTGGAGTTGCCAGGGGCCACCCCTGAATGCCCCATGTTACCAGCAGGTTCCATAGTGCCAGCCCTGCTTACGGGACGGATCGACCTTCCTAGACTTTAAGTCATCATATAATCTTATATTTTATACTTCATAATCACAATTTATGTATGTTTGACATATTCATTCATAGATCTGAATAGTTTTAGATCTGCACAAAATAATCACTAATTCAATGTTTTTGTAACATCATATTAGTGTTAGTATTAAAATGAAATTAATCAATTATATATCTGATTGATTTCATTCAACTATGATTTTAGAAAAATATAACACATTCCAAAAAAAAAAAAAACATGAAGGAAATCAGTCTATAATACTATGTCATTAGTGAGTAAGAACATTAATGGGGTAAATTTTAATGGCAACGACTTATCTGGATTACTGAAATTGTAAGGAATCCAAAATTTTTGCTTACAAGATATTGTCTTACTTCCAAAAAAAAATATATAAAACCTTATTTATAAACTTTATTTTAATCTACAAAATTTACACAGCAAAATTATTATTTTTGATGAAATATGTTACATTGCATAGAATGATGAATTTTATATCCAATGTGTAATTTATGTTCATAAATAAACAGATCTTATAGCAATCCACTAAAGGCTTTTATTGTAAATTTTTGTTATCAGTGATGGTGACACAAAAGATTCTTAATAAATTATTTTTAGCATCCACATCAAAATACACGACACTGAAGAGTTTGTTACCTCAGTTCACAATATAAAATATTTATTAAAAACCAATGACAAAACCGTCATTAGACAACCCTTTGAACTTCAAAGAATCTCTTGAGGTAGTAGACTTGTCCGAGGGTCATCACAAGTAACACTGAAGCCTCGAAAATAGACCACATGACCACACGGGAGTTTGTGCTCTCATTGATTTCTCTATGGATGCGGTCACGAACCTATAAAAGATTTGCATATAAATATGAATAGCTTTAAAAAAATCTTCAAAATAACTTTCTGTTATATGAAATAGAATGCACTAAGAACATATATTTTCACAAAAACTTATAATAATCAGAAGAAATTGTTAATTTTGTAATTAATAATTATGTCACAAATAAAATTACAAAAGCTTCAATGAAGTTCAGAAAAAAACTAGTAACCTGCATATATTCTTGTTCATGTTTGACAGTCTTCAAGGTTGTGCTCAATTCTTTAATCATGTCCTCCAACTTATTATGGTTAGCTTCTTCCTCTTTTTCTCCAGTGTTTTTATTGGGAGCATCGCCTACCTCAAGGTTAAACATCACAACCTGCAACATAAAAATTATAACAATTTTTTTATTAAATCAATACCTTATATTAACATGTGTTTTAAAAATGTGCTATGAATTAATGATATGCATTAAGTACAAATTTATATATATTTTCTGAACAATATGTAACATCTGTGTAAACGGTTCTTGTGTTTAGATTACGGGTACTTAATATAGATCTTTAAATACATATATAAATGGAAATGTCCCCTTAGAGTGTAGGTATACATATTTAAAAATATATATTAGTTATTTTTGTAAATCTCAAATAATAAAGACGGATAGATTTTATGAAAAACTTCTGAAGCAAATGACACTATATTTGCTAAGAAATATGCAATAAAAATTCCCTCTACCTTAATGATTGGTTCCTCAAAACATCTTTAAGAGTTAAATAGGATTGATAAATCGAAGGCTCTGATAATATTTAGATATTTTTTGTTATGCCTTTTTTTGATTTGGCAAAGACCTCTACAAAGTTTCTTTGAACTCATATAGAAGAAATATAGTGAGGTTAATACGGATTTAAAGACTTGTTATTTCCATAGAGAGTGGTAGATATTAAAATTAAATATTGAGTGGATATGGAAAAGAACGGTGAAAAACGATAAATAAATCATAAAATAAGATTAGCAACAGAATGTACAAATTTCACAAAGCAAGATTTTTTTAAGAAATAGGAATAAAGTTTAATTTTGTTTAAAGTTATTTCTTTCTAAAAAAATTAACTACATTTTAACTCTAAGTTTGACATTGATAGCACTGCTTTTACTCAGCTATGTGAAAGGAATCTTTCTAAAAACGTTGTTCAGAATTAATCTGAGAGTCAATATGTTTTACTTGTGTTTTTCTTCTTACACAACACATAACACAGCCTCTAGTTTAGCCAATAAAAGGTGATGGCTACCTATATCATTTCTATTAGTCAGATAATGTTATGAAATCTGTGCCAAACATACAAGATTCTGTTCATAATAATAATATATATATATATAGATAGATAGATTTCGAAATTTAAATCACAAATATATGATCTCTTCTAAGGGCCTATTTCCCTTACATATAATCAAAATTCCTTTTGCATTTGTAAATCAAAATAGACAAAAACAGAAACCCCAAATTAATGACCTTATACTAAGCAAAGATTTAAAGTTATCATTTAATATATACAGTTTGTAAAATAGTGCAATTGGTAAAGCTAAAATTTTAATCTGCTATCATCAAAATCTGCCACATGGGAAATTAAGAATAATTGTAAGATTTACTGATTACCAAGTTCGATACACAATCTATAAAAATGTTTATCAACAAAACAGCTCTTTGGCAGTAAAACAATATTGTTACTATGGAAATTTTTAAAAATTATGATTTCTTAAATAAATGGTTAGTGTGATTTTGCCCACAATAAAGTGACATGGCAAAAAAACTCATAATTGTCATATATGGTCATCAACTAGTTGTTAGAGCGCACAGCTAATATATTGGATTTAAATTAAGCTTGCAACAATTAGTATTTTGGTTTTTATACCAGTTACTCACCAAGCTACATTATCGCGGCAAAAGCATATAGCACAATTTTAGTACCAAAACTTGTTCAAACATTATTGTTGTTTGAAGCAGGATTTATTTAAAACTGGGATGGATAACAAGGAAAAAAGAAAGTAAACCGCTTCCTCAAAACACAGAAAAATTAAAATTGATATATACCTATTTTATATACAAATGACTATGTCAAATGTTTATAAAATAAGTATTTGGTATTTGGTCAAATATATTAAGCAAAATACTGAAGCAGCTGAATAGGCCTAACAGTAAAAAACATCCAAATATCATTGCAAGCCTAATTTAAAAGTTTTTGTTTTCATATTATTGTAAAAATAAGTTTTATTTTAAATGTGGTTAACCTTTGGAGTCATAGTAGACATTTGGTTGCTGAAACAGTAAGTATATCTGCCTGAAGTGGTTGCTGAGAATGTGTACATGCCGGAAGTCTCCCGGTCCCCACGGTATATCACTTCTCCATTTGGTCCTGTGATCTTTACGTCTATATCTAGGAAACCACCTTCAGCTATTTCGAATGTTAATCCTAAAAATGAGATTTTTTACTTTAAATCCACTCTCAATGTAGCATGGTAGAGAAGGATACTAAAGTACAATCACAATAAGCGATAGATCATATACTATAATTGTTCCCTTTATTTAAAAATACGAAAATTACATTAAGAATCGACATATTGAATGGGTGTGGAAGTATGAATTATCGTAAAACATATCAAATTTTAATTTGAAATCAATTTATATGTGTATTTATTATTTCTTGACACCATAGTTAGTAGTAAAACTTACCGATTTTAGTATCGGCCTCAACATTTTCGAAAAAGCATTCTTCGGCGTGTGCATCCACCGTAATCGTGTAGCAATTTGTTAGGGATAATAATGTGGAAAGATATAATGAAATGATCCATAGTAATTTACCAGAATAAAACATTTTGTTTAAGGATGTATACTTAACAATTTCTAAAAGTAACGTTTAATATATTGTGTTATTTATATAACAGCGGCTTATTTTCGTTTCTATTGGATTTATTCTGAACCTTGGCTAGGCCACGTAATGACACATGAACAAATCTGACAGTTTGACACTTTACAACATTTTTAGACGCGTTCATTTTGCGGCGGATGACGTGTGGATTTCATTACTAACACGCTCCTATGAAGTAAAAAATATTTAACATATAGATTTTGAGCTTTAATTGTTAATGTATGTATTTCACTTTTTAATCGTTACGTTGCTGGTTCAGGGTAATTTTTATCCTTTGTCATATAGTATTGTATACATAGACATACATAAATACATAGTTCAGAAAGAAATTACCACCAATTAAAGAAATCATTTTCTTATGGTCGTCATAAAATTGTTAACACGACTGGTTTAATGTTGGTAATGGCTATCATGCACTAATTATCGGGTCCTATCACTCTGACAAAAACAAAGTCGCAAAAATTATTACTCATATCTTATTTGTTAATGCTGTAGCTTCATTTGCACTGGAAATATTAGTTCCTTCAGATCTTTCGAATTGGATAATTAACTTTACTGTCCGAATAAGTTGAGGTAATAGGAAGGTTTCACATATTTTTTTTCTATGACCGAAAAACATGGTCACTTCTTACTAGTTTTGTTCTTGTCTTTAGTTTAAATTGATATTGTTTGTTATATAAATTTGATATTTAAAATTGTCATATGCAATTGTAGTGTTTATTCGATATCCAGGGTTTTATAAATGGATGAAAGTATTCAGTGCATTGTGTATGTCAGTACAAAGAAATATATACAAGGCCCATTTAAACTAATTCTTGCCTTTTACCACCTATCTTCAAAACCTTTTTTAAAACCTTGTTGTTCTCTTAAAAAGATATAGAAAAAAGTGTCATTCTTCTGAAAGTACTATAGCTAGGTAAATTTAAGTACAGTTTAATATATTTATGTCATGGTTTTATTAATATAAACTTGTTACATATGTTTGTGGTTTTACTTGAGGTATTGTTACTTTAAAATTATGCTCTAGAATATTTTGAGTATTTCAAACTTTGAAAATACAGTTGCCTTCAAGCCAAAAATGAGAAAATATAATTATATTATATCCCTACAGGAAAATCTTCTATATGAGTCATGTTAAATATGAGAATAAATAGGAATAACAAGAATATAAATAAGATATTTTGCTGAAGAACAACAATTTTAAAGTCTTATATACATTAACTAGCTACTTTAAAAATATTTAGCAAATATAATTTTAAACATCAAAACTTCAATAAGCTTCTTTAAGTTATTTAAATATCTTTACCAGCATGTTAATATTATTAAGAGACAAGAAACTCTAGATGACCTATCATTTTTTTTAAACTGTTGTGTGTTCTAATATATTAAATTTTAAATCTACCTAAAATCATTTACGGACCTAGGACGAGTAAATATTTCAGTTTCGAGTAATAAAAACTGCGTCTAAATCAATCGGTCCGTTTGAAAGCTAGAGGGCTATAGTCCGTTACACATAGATGAATTTGATGAATAGAGAAAAAACAGTTAGCTATGACTAAAAAATTTTCTTACATCAGCGTTTGGAAATAAGATTATTTTTAACGTAACTGGATCGCGATATCCTGTTCAACTATATTCAAGGTTTTGTTTTCTATTTTTATTAAATTTAAATTCAACTATATTTCTTTCTATTAAAGATAGTGTTTACGTCATAGACCACAGATATCAGTACATAGCTTTGACCCTCTAGTGGCATTCAAAATGACTTCTTTTAAGACTTGTTCTCTCTTATTAATGATACACCTATCACTTGAGATACTTTACAAAATAAAACTGGCTCTCACGTAACCTTGAACTTGGCTAGTGGTCACTGATATTTGTTTTAAGGTCAGGCTACATAGTTACAGTCCATTACAGACAGGCTCCATAGTTTATATTAAACTTCAACACGGTAAAAATGTAGACAACTTTATATATTATAGAATGTAATGTTTTCGCTTATAATGACACTGATTCTGAATTAAAACTGTCATAAAACCACACCCACCCCGATGTAAACGTGCAATTTTTTTTTAATTTACATTTTTAGTAGCCGTCTTTAAGAACAGGTCATTGGTTAAAATTTTATCTGTTAAATAATGTATATATTTTTTTATTAGTCACGGATGTTACGTAATTATGTATACGAGAAAATTAAAATAAAATTCAAAGTATACTTTAGAATTTAATCACAATAAAATCGTTCACGTGATATCAACAGACACAGATTATTTCTAAAGTTCTATAAACTTGTTAAAATCACACCTAAAAGCATATAACTAAAGTAGGTCTTAAATCAAAACAACATTTTCATATAAAGAAAATTCTAAAGTCATTTATAATGTAAATAAATCTATTATATTTGTGTTCATTTATTTTTAACCTTGAGAATTAATAATTTCATAAGGCGCTTCATTATTTCTCTAAGAAAAACCATTCTTTTTAACCCGGAAACTGGTATATAGTATTCTTATTAACAAATCTTGCTTGTAGCCAAAGACCTTTCTGGTCCATGAGAATTTATTTATCACACTTAATGTTATAATCTACAGTGCTAAAGTAAAATATCCGAAAATTCAAGTAAAGTACCCGAAAAAAAGAAAGTTGCTGTATTTCTTAATATCAGTTATTACACTCTTACACTTATTTAAATTTGCTTAAAAATTAAATATTACTGAATTTATTTCATATCCTGATCAAATATTACATTTCTAATCAATGTCCAGTTTCCTGAACGATCCTACAGCGCCGTAGATGTCGTTGTCGTAGAGCGTGCCCGGGGTGACGTCACACAGCTCGCTGAGGTCTCTGAGATAGTCGCGCATTTCATCGACGCGACGCCGCCATTTCTTATTTAACACCTCAATGGATTCCTCTTCGCCTCCCCATTCAACTGGCAATACTCTTGCTGGGATGTGCTCTAGAAGCTCCTCTGTCTTGTCGTGTAGATAATACTGCACATATTAAAAAGGAAGTTTTTTTTATAAACGTTTCTATTTTTATATAGAAATAAATAGGTTGTTCCACGAAAAATAACGTCCAAATGTCAAGGAAAAGGTTTGAATGTCGTAAGCAATTTGAAATACTGTTATTTTCCACTGGTGTCATTTTGAGTTGTTTACATTATGAGTGTTTTTAATCTAATGTATATTTAAAAAAAAACGAATCAACAACATATTTTATTTATTTTCTGCAATAATATCCAATGATTCTGTTCCATTTTCTTGTTTTTAATTTATCTGTCTGCGACGTATGTAAATATAATCAGTTGTAGGTATTTCCTTATTTTTTTATTAAGTGTTTTATAGATACCAATATTTATGTGTTCACCACCCACGTTTCTATATGAAGTGATAGAAAAACTAATCCTTCCCAGGTTAATATTTCTATTATGATAAACACGCTGAAGCGGAAGTGTCCTGATCTAGTATGTACGTACAGAAACTATGTACCAAAAATATGACAAGATTGAGACAGCGGTTTTTATAAACAGATTATATGGTGTCGAAGTAGCGGCATGTTGGATGATGTTATGCAATAAGATTCATTTGAAAACACCATCGGCACTACGGCTTTCTATATTTATAATATAACCTACGTTAACTAACATAGATCTGAATAAAAGAGAATTTGTTGGTTTTATTTTTATATATGAACATTATATTGCATGCATCCATTGGGCTTTTATTATGGCAGTGATAAGAAATCGTGAACACATGAGATTTTAATAGTCCAACATGTACAAACTAGTGTTATATTTGAATGAAAGCGTGAATGTCTTGTCTTTATTACTGGACAATAGTAACTCACTCGTTTCCTAACTTTCTCGTTGACACATGCTCTCATGAGGTTGAGTGAGGAGGCGACTAGAGCGGGCGCGCCGACAACGTGAATGCGGCGCATCCTCTGCGGGTACGCGGCCTGCGCTAGCTGTATACTGCGGCGGACCGCTCCCGCTGCGGCGGCCACGCGGGCAGCAATAGACGCGCGCACGTGGGTAGCCTTATAATACAATTTGTTGAAAACATGTCTGCCAATATTTTAAAAATGGAATTTCACATTCGACCGTTCTCATATATCAATACTACATCCGACCTGGATAACATTGAGCACAACTTAACAACAAGTGTTTATTTTTGCATAAAACCTCATTTTAAATTACATAATAATATTTTACTTCTTTATAGTTTCTTGACGTTAAAAAAATTTGAAGAATATTAAGTACCTCCCAAATAAATACGTCTCCAGCTATGAGGGTCTCGTCTCTTAATCTCACGTCACATATGAGCAATACGGCTCTTACAGCAGCCAGTATATCAGAAGAACTTTCAGGGTAGTTTGGTCGAACCCTGAATATCGTGACTCTCAAACCCTCGTCCGTGAGTTTTGGTAGAGGCACTATATCTCTATTTTAAAAAATAACACGTTAAATAGAAAATTTCTGTCATTTTAAATATTTAATTTAGTAACTATAATAAGTGAATGTGGCACACAGTGATTATGAAAATAAGGACAAAGTAATTGCTATTTAAGAAAGAAGGAACAAGAGAAGCGCGGTACAGAATAAATTTTAACATATATTTTTCTAAATACATTTTTCAGAATAAAAAAGTGAAATAAACGATAATATTCCAGTTCTACAACAAAATGAGTTGATGGGCTTGGTTTGTAAAAAAAAATCTGTGGACGTAATCAACTGATTTTTTTTGTAGGTCTTTCAAGGACTAGTGAACTTGGAATTTTGTTCCCGAATAAAAACAAAATTTTCAGATAGAAAGCTATTCTTTATGGCATTTGTAGTATATAGATTTACGAAACCATAATGACGTATTTCTTAACAACAATTATGAATGTCTAAAGATCCATTTGATTCTTATTTAATACTCACGTAACTAAATCAATACAAAGAAAGTTATAATTTCCTTGACCTGCATCTCAAGGAAAATAATCAGTTTAGTCAGCCGTTTCGCGTAAATATTAATTGTTTTGCTTATTGCACACTAATGTTTACAATAACAATATTATACCAATGTTTAATATTCTCTGAGAAAACGAACAGTGAAGTACCTTAGTAAAATTTTCATACAATAGGTATGTGAACTTTTAGTTTGAGGTTATATCGCTTTGTATAAGCTTAAGGTTGTTTCCGAACCTGTTTCCTTAACGATATTAGATAAATATTATAATAATAAATAGATTTAAATGAACAGACAATAGAACGAGTTTAAGAAACAGCGAAAAAAAATGCGTTCCGTGTAAATGTGGTGATACATTTTATTAGATATATATTTGTAATAAAAATTAAAAGAAATATGTTACTTACAAGAATTTGCAAACGTCATTTAATGGTGGTTCATTAAGTGAACGATGCTCGAAAAGGTCTCTGTATCTTGAGCGCGAGTAACAAAAAGTTTCTAACTTTTTTCGCGCTCTTTCAAAGTCCATGCGACAGCCCCGTAGGAATGTTTTCAATAGATTTGTGTCTATGAAAAAAAAAAAGTTGCCAGTAAATGAAAATTGAATGTTTTACATTTCATGAATATATATTGATTTTAAAATTATTTTTAGGAAATATAAAACAATATTTAAGTGTCATCATTATCACTGGCCTATCAGAGCCCATTGAGCAAAGGCCTCTTCTCACATGGAGAAGGTTTGAGCATTAATCACCACGCTTG
>DVQP01000859.1:0-18880 GCA_018231745.1 Danaus eresimus | reverse complement strand
ATTAAGACAAATAGTAAGCTTTAAGAGGCTAAAGGACGACGGAAGGTACGTCAACTTTTTAAATAAATAACACTAAAAATAACTTTAAATGGTTAATAATGCTTTTAAATTCATGGCTCAAAATCTCATTTACATTTTATAAAACGTATAATTTATCTTGAACTTTTTATTTATAAAAATGTTATGGATTGACTTGAAAACCAAAAAAAGTCTTCCGCAAAATTATTTGATATAACTTTATAATGCCATTGAACAAAAAAAACACATTATTATTTAACATAATCAAATACATATCCTTAGTAAATATAAAAAATGTAATATTATGAATAAACAATTTAATAAGTCTTTGGATAACCAAACCCATAAGTATAACCAAAACCCATGGTATAAAGTATAAACTCATAAGTGTCGGTGTAGCAAGTAAAGTTAAAAAAAAATTACTGCATTTGTACACGTGACATTAATAGGAAGGGAAAAGCTTGGCCTTTAAAAACAATATCATGACCTCTCTCTTTCTCTTAGTTATTGGCGTTTCCCTATAGATTTCGCAAATGTCATGTGTGAATACAATTATACTGAGCTATGTAAAGAGGCATTTGTGAATGAACAAGGTCGCAACTAGAAGCTACGAACTTTGAGATCATAACTTAGAAAATAACATTTGTATTTGGACGTCTGTTATTCAAACAATCTTAACATATTGGAATGGAAGAAACTAAAAATACATTTTTTACATGGTGTTAAATTTGATGTTAAATAACTTTTAATCCAAATTGTTTTAAGATCATATTACAAGAAACTAGAATTACGAATATGACACATTAACAATCTTTAATGATTAAAATATTCAGTATATTTAATTATTTACAAATATAAAAGTTTCATCAGTGACAAATCATCTAAACACAGAAATTACAAAAAAATTTTACTGTGGGAAAATTTTCTTTCCTAAATAAGTTGACTTAATATAATTGTGAATTTAATAACATTACCATTCGCTTTTCACAAGAACTATTTACATTCTGAATTAAGTTGAAATTTTTAAGTAAATTTTATTTGTTGTAGGTGAATTTAATGTTTATATAACAAATAGCTGGACATAATGCTGAATTAAGTATAAATATAGACAATCGAGGCCTAAAAAGGATGGCCACCTCGACCGGAAGCCATTCCTCCATCGTACGTCGTCGTTCCGGTGCGACGATATCCGGTGCAGCTCAATTTCCTGGCTCGTGGAAATTTTTATTATTATTTCTTATTTTACTATTATTTTCATGTGCTTTAAGGTTGCTGTCTCCTATTGTTTAAATTTTATATCCATGTATAAGATCACGTCCGTCTGGCAGCCGTTAGTTTTTTCTAAGAACGAATCTGAACAAAGGCCATTAGTTTAGTAATAAGTAAAAGAATTATTGTATCTATGACATAATTATGAAATTTTATTCTCAAATAAGAACGAACTTTATTTAAAGAAAATACCAAGTATTAGAAATATATTAGAGTAGATATACTACTATACTTACTTTGCAGATAATATAGTAGTTAGGATCTTTTATCGGCATTGAACGATAATAGGCTAAGCCCTAGACTTGTAGCTTTCGACATACACCTTTTATCACTGAATGTCACCAGATAAAGCTTCTTCATGCAAAACATTCACGAAAATATAGTCTGTGTGAGCCTTACTTATTAAGAATATTTTAATAAAATTTATTTAATTAAAACAAAAAATTTGCTTTTTGAGTTAATATTAAGTATCAATGTTAGGAAAAAATCCTAATTTCCACAAAGAAAAGACTGTTATGTAACTATAAACTGCAGTAATTTTATATAAAAATAGAATTGAATAGCTTCGTGTAATTTAATCCAAACATTTTAACAGCATATAAGTATTTAAAACAACATGGAAATAAATTAATAGTTGGTACATACTTTTTTTAATGACGGAATTCAATTTAGGTCGCAGAGAAATACAAATGAATCTATAAACTAGCTCAGTATATTTTAATAAATGGAGCGATGCGATCAATAAGTTCGTGATAAATTTAGTAACTATGTTTTACTACTTTGTGTAAAGTTTTATTATTAAAATAATATTAAGAGTTATATTTTGAACAATTCCTTGCAATAATCAGCTATCACCAGTGACATTTGTACTGGAAATATGTAATCCTAAATAATAGTGTAAATGTAAAAATCAGATATTTTTTAAAGTACCTTATTGCCATACAGTTGGTAGCGTTGTGACATGAAATAAAATCTTAATATTTCTATTACAGTTTTAATATTCCCTGTGTTGGAAAAGGAGTTTTTATAAAATATAAAGTAAGTTGAGAAATAATTTGGATAAACGGAAAATCTGTTGGAGGTAATGACGCCGATAACTCTTAGTATATCCTATTGAAAAGAATAAATGTTCCGTGAACGTTTTCCATAAAACTTTATACCTTCTATTTAAATAAAAATGTGTTTCTATATGTGTTGAAAAAGTGTTTCTTTATTCTTTCACAAGTGAATAGAAGACACTAATACAAATTTGTAAATCTGATTAACAGTTAACTGATAATTCTAAAGGAACGGATTTAAACTAATCGAAAATTACTTTACCGAATAATATTGGTTCATATAATTATTCTAAGTTCATGAGCTTTTAGTGTGTTAAGCAACAGATTATACCATACACGAGATCTATAATATGCGGGCTCAAAGTTTGTTTCCTAGTTTGGGCCTACCCTCGGAAATATTCAAGATAAACTTTAAATTATAATGATAACATCTATCAAGAACGAACGACCGCTTTGAACAATAATTTGATAATTAACAAATTATTATTTATATACTAATAGTTAGAAGATAGTCTTTTCTTTGTGGAAATTAGGACATTTTCTTAATATCAATAAATAAAACATTGATAAGAATAATTTTTTTAAAACACAAAATAAACTGAGTTAATTTTTAGCGATATTGTAAAGAATACTAGAGTTAAGATTCGTTTTCTGCAGCATGAGGACCTCAACGTGTGTCAGCCGTGTGCAAAGAGTGAGACGGGGCGTTAAAATCTCCTTTTGTACACGTTTTTGTTCTGTGTCTAGAGCAGAATTTCAATATGGAAACTCTGCTTTAGCTTTGTCAGATGTTATTTTATTCTTTCTAAATTGTCACTAATAATTTTTTTTATTCTATTGGTACATATTTAAGAATTGTGATAAATATTCGTATGCATTATAATTTGTTATGTTTTTTATTTGCGTTTCATTTCATTTTTAACCTTAGATGGAAAACGTTGATGTCTGCTGTGTGATTCTTGAACGTAATATACGTGTTGCAGTGTTATAATATCACCTATCTTCCAAAATGAAGTGCTTTAGTCTATTAAGTGCTTCACGTGTACCAGTAAAATCGTTAAAGGACTATTAGATATTATTTTAACAAAATTTAAAGAGACTGTTGTGATTATATGTACTTCTATTAATATGGAAATTTGATCTAAATACGTTATTGAATCTGAAGTGTAAAATTTTACAACTAAATGTATATATATTTTAAATATAATTATTAAAAAAAAATGGTTTACATTGCTATTCAAACTTACAACAAAGAATTTACTTTCGACATAATTACTCGTAAAATAAGTATGCGTGTGTGCCCGAGTGCCTATTTCTATTCTTAATAAAACTAATTGCCGTTTATAGTTGTGGAGAAAAGATTGAAATTTGAAAAACGATTTCCAACTTTATATTAATTATAATTATAATTTCTTTAATGTTAAAATTTTTTTCATAGTTGAAATTAAGTTTATTAAATAATAACAAAGCACACACTTACCTCCCAGTGGAAATGACCCATAATCCTGTATTTAATACAGTATTTAGAAACAAGGTGTCGTCAAAGAGATTTTAAATATATGTCAATAGACACTTCACCTTGAGCTGTTGTTTTTTTATCATTCTTTCTTATCTCTACTTGACTGAGATCAAAAATGATATTTTTTTTGTACATTTTTGGTAGTTAATTTTAAAAAATATCAGTATTATTTTTTAAAAAATATTTAAATATATTAAATAATATAAATAACTATAAGGAGAGATAAAAATCCCCCAATTTATATTGATTATATTTCGCAAATAAGAGAGGATTTGTTATAAAAGCAATCAAAGCATGACGTCATATCTAAAACAAAAGTACGAGTATGTAGGAAAATCGAGCTGACGGAAGGACGGGTGTGATATAATTATAACACGCAACTCGAGTAAATGCGAAGTATTTTAATCGAAATGCGTTTCACCTAATAAAAAAAATTGTTAAACATGATATCTAAAAGTTTTCACGAGTACACTTTAAAAGACAACTTGATTTTAGTGTAAACTAAGTAATTTATTATATATTTTAGATTTATCGTGACGTTTTTTTTACTTTACAGCCATAATCACGATCAAATGAGATTAGGTTTCTTACTGACAATTTTTATTAGTATATACGAAAATAATTTTTACATACAAATGAATTTTTTAATACATACAAATGTATTTTTTAAACCAATAAGGAACAGTTTGACACAGTTTTATGACTTTGAAAAATAAAAATTGCAATAAAACTCACTTGCCAAACGGGAAAAACATCAGGCCACTTTTAAAATGATGACAACTTTTTAATTTTGTATGTGAAAATGTAACGTGACATATTTTAATTTTACGATATTTTTTATTGCTCATCAAAATGCCGTGGGGATGGGAATGTAGAGCGAAATTGTTAAAACAGTTACCGTCAAAGCCGACTGAGCGTAAGGGAAAAGTGTCTCTTGAATTTGAAAATCCAGCACCAAACAGCTATGATACTCCGGAATTATATTGTAAGACTTTATATTTATTTTTCCGATCGTAAGGTGTTAAGGAACGGATGATGAATGCTACAATATGTACACTATATCGTTAGTTTTGAATTAAGAAGCAATGAGACCAGAGGAATTTCAAAGCAATGTGCTTCCTATTATAAATTATAATAAAGTTCACTACAAAAATAGTTAATATCAGACCAGCAACTGTAATATTTACTTTCAAAAATGCATTTTCAAAAATCATTGTGTTATAAACGATAACTGTTTATTCGAAAACTTATACACTAATACTTTACACCAAATAATAATGATGTACAGATTAAATGATTTGACCTAAATAGGTTATTTTAGACAAACGTTTTTGTTCCTTAGGGAAACATCAATTGAATAGAGAAATTACACGAAAAAGTTAATTTAACTTCTTTGGTCTTGTTGGTGATTTTTAAGTAAGAATATTTAAGAATTCTTGTTACATTTTATTAGCATTTTAAAAATCCAGGAAAACTAATTTGAAACAAACAGTCCCATAGTTTATCTAAAATCTCAAAAGCTGAAGGAGGGGTGGTATTATTTTCACGTCGATGTCTCAGTGTGAGTGTTTCTGTATGTCATTGTGATATCGTAGCTCTCAAATGGATTAACCGATTTCAATGAGTTTTTTTTTCATTAGGAAGCCAGTTTCCTTGCCATAGTTTTTAGCTCTGTTTGCCTAATATCAATCCATGGGTGAAAAAGTATCGGCGCTTTTCCAACATGATGTAAGGCATTTTTGGTCTATAATTACACGATTAAAGTGGCGACACAAGATTGCTTATAAATTTGAATCTGAAACTGCATCATATATAAAACAGCATTACAATTTCCTATCAACATAAAATTACTTCTTCATAATAACTCTATATTAACGTGAAGTTTTTAGTTTTACATTAATTAAATATAATAAACAATTTATTTTATTTAAAATTGAATAAAATGAACAAAAACTATATAATTTGCTGTATGCATTTTACAACTAAATTCACTATCAAAGATTTTTCACTGTATTATATTAAAAATATATATATAAAGAACTGAATACATATAACTTTCATGATTCAAAAAGGCTGAGAGTTTGTAAATGTGGACAAAAGAAAAGTATTATAATAAAAACGTGACTTATTTCTAACTACATTTTTATGTCATCTTATTAAGGTGGAAATGGATATTCGCATATAAAACGTTCTCCTGCTTTCACATTCGGACATAACATTCCTACAAAATATGGTAATTCGGCAATATCGCCGTCTGCGCCAATGCTAGATATCTGCGGGAAAGGACATAAAGGTTAAGACATTATTGTCGGAACATAACTAGAATTTTAAATCTGTTTATATGTTTGATTATGACAATTTAATTTAAATCCTATAACATATTAGGGTTATACAAAATAAAACATGGTATCATGTCTCCTGCGTTGGAATTACCCAGAGAGAAAGTCAAAATGCCTGGACCGTGCAACTATGCTCCTAATATAAGTATACGATACAAAAAAGCACCTACTTATTCTATGAGACCAGCAGCAAGACCTCCATATCAGCCATGGGATCAGTGGACTCCATCACCCAATATGTATTTGCCATATATACCAGGCAAAAAGTGAATACGAAACATATAAAAATATTTTTTCATCAGAACTTATTTTGATTCAGATTTTGTTTTTTACTTCTAGACGTTATCCAGCATATTCTTTCGGTAATGTAGCCAAAGTTGACAGTACTCAAAAGATTCCTGATCCAGGATCTCATGATCCCAATTTTAATTATGTCAAACGAAGTCAACCAGCGTTTTCATTTGGGGGCCCTTATAGAAGTTTAAAACCCATGAAGAAACCAGCTCCAAATGCACATTGCGAAAAGAAGGTATCAGAGATTAAAATAAAAATATTAAAATTAGCAATCCATTTTTAGGTAGTAAAACATATAGAATAGAGAAATAAATACTTTTATTCAAATAGGTTAAAATATACTACTTAGCAAAATGTTTTTTCTCAGTTTATGTACAACAAGCGGACAATTCCTGCTCCAACCTTTGGAATTCGTCATAGTCCATATCTAGGCGTTGATGCAGAATATTTGAAACCTGACAACTTGAAAATTGTAATTAGCGGCGAAGATTAATAGTTATCTAACATTTAAAATATTAATGTATTATATTATTATTATTTTCTATGAATTACTTTTAGAGAAACAATGTTATACTAATTGTAAATAATGTTTTATTTGAGGAGTCGATATGAATAATATTAAAAGACAAACATTATGAATTTGCTTTTTACGGATAAACTTTTAAAAAATTAAAATTAATGTTACAAGTTTTTGATAAAATGAATTACATATTTTGTAAGCATCCTCAACAGTAAAATAAATAGCAACGAAAGACAATTTGTCTAACAAAGTTAATAACTTTTCACCTTGAAAATGGGACCAAGCCACCATACTTTTTCGTATATTTTTACATCAAAGCTTATTTATTTTCTGATTAAAATATAAGTCGGTCTTCTCAATAAAGGTTTATATGTAGATTTCTCTAATTTCTGTGTTCTATATCAGATAACGTGTCGTGGGTATGTTTTAATAATTAAATGGTGGGCTTAGACAGGACTGTGAGTAAGATGTGATGTTGCAAAATTTCTATTTACCGTTTTAGGCCATCGTTATCAAGAAAAACAAGGAAAAGATACGTATGTTGTCGGTCTTATAACTATGAGAAATAGAAGGAAAATTTGAACAACGAGAATGGATAGAATAGTATGTAGGAATGAAGAGGAATGCTTCGTGTCGATTCCTCTAAACTACAAAACACGAAAAAGGATTTTGTGAGGAGAACTATTAAATGGTGCCTCTGTCTTCATAGAAAGGCTAAAAATATAGAATAGTTCATTCCCAATGTGTCACATATTCAAATCCTTTTTGATATTGATGGATAGTTTTGATAGAAGTAATTTATTTTGATAAGACTTAATATCGTATTTATGTATATAGCTTCAGAAATGCCAATTTTTAAGTTCTAATATCAATATATCCTTAAGATGTAGACATATGCCACTGTGGACTTTTCTGTAAAACTATGTAAGATACACAATTCCACTATATATTATTTCTTATATCCTAAAGACTTTAAAGGCACTGTTTTTGTTCAAACCTCGCAGACGGCTCATGTTTTCTCGACATCTTCAACAGATGTAGACAAAAATATGTAAAACCTTGACAAATTACATATCAAAATCTTCCCCGAAAATCACGCGAATCGAGTGGTGGTAACTGTTTCATAAACGGTGCACAAGTTTTCTCTATTTATTGCGAACAGATAGACACGGTGAGGGCTTTTGTTTTATAATATTTGTTGATTTAAATTTAAATACGAGTATTTAACTCAAAATTTGGATTTATCTTAATAATAATTTAACTGAAATGTTTAGATATTTTTCTACAATAACATGGTTAAAATCATGCGATTTGTTAAAATATTATTTTTTGTCTTAATTTCAACCTGTTAAAAATCTTATATAATAATTTGTTTAGCTTTCCAAACTGAAAAGGTTCCTAGTTTTCAGACAACGAGTCTTATAGTATGACATTGTTCATACTTCATAGATATTTGCTTGCTTTCTTCTATTGACTTTTTATTATTAAGTGTACTTTCCTGAAGCGATCATTCTTTCTTATCCAATAAACTCTACCGACTACAATAATATTTGTAGTCATTTATGTCATTTATTACATTTACAAAAGGGCTCATAATTATTTAAAATACTTTTAGTGTAGTAAATTCTATAAATTTCACTATCTCATCCAAAATATCCAACTCCAATACATTGCTGATGTCGTTACAGTAGTGATGATATTTCTGAAGAGAGTTAAACTAGAATCACGTTGTTTTTTTTTTAACTTTCTCTTGTACATTATTTCAGATACGATTATTGGGTAAGTTATTGTAAAGGTTTATGACAAAGTTAAAATGTAAGTAAAAAAATGATGCTGAGCTAAAGATTTCTATTTTTTATTTTGTCGTAGTCACTATCGAATAAGACCAATCACTATCCTCGTAGGATTATGGTAGTAAACGATTAGCAATAGGTTAAGTGAAGAAAAATGTTAAGAAAATAAATTTATAATAAAATAAGTTATGGATATTTCATATACATAACTGTGTATTAAAAACTAAATATGTTATACTACTTATTTTTACGTAGCATTTACGATGATGATGTTCATTTGTTGTCATAAAGCTAGACACAAAAGGATGGTTTATAAGTATTTTAATTATATAATTGTATTTTGTATTCAATTTACTTAGGGAATGAAATTTTTGATTATCAAGGCAAAGACGGGATTTCAATAGACTGGTTTTTCTAAATATAAAGTAATAAAATTAAACTAATTGCTTGTTAAGTAGAGCGAGTCGTGGGTCGCCGAGAAAATTACATTAATTTAGAACACCGTTGGCGCTTTTAAATCTGATTGTAGTGTCTTTTAACTGAAAACAAGGACAATAATACTCTTAAACTGTATTTATTTTATTAAAAAAGCCTTCTCAGTTAAAATTTAAGGTACCTTGTCGATTATATTCTATCAGTAAATAATTTACACAGTCATAATTAATAAGATGAAATAAAGTTGTTACATATTTAAGTAAAGAAAATAATAAAAATCGTCATGTTCACCCAATAGGTGTTTACTAAAGATAAATACATTAACCAGCTTAAAATAAAGGAAGCAAAACTATGTAGATTTAAATTAGAATTTTAATTTGACGAAATGAAATCAATTAATTATGATATGAAATGATATTAACTGCAACATTTTCAACAAAGACGTAAATAACAACTACACACAACAAAACTTTTGTTGCCTGGCTTACTTTGAAAAGTCGAGCAATCTCATGTATCAAAAGGAAAGCACCGTCTGTATTAAACATGATACGTACATTTACAATGCTGCTTTAAGCACATCTGTGCTATTTGAGGTTTGTACATAATTTAAAACTTTAAACCTTTTGGTATTTTATGTCATTCAAAACATTAGGATATCACTTAGGATATCATTAGGATGTCATGTTACTTTACAAATACGTACATATACATATCTGCGTGCATACTGGTACATCTATTATGTAACAACTATGAACCGCCTTCAAAAATGCAACGCTTTGAACAAGTAATCCGACTGAGACTCTGATAGTAGATCCGAATTTTAGATAGTATATTTTACATTGATTTCAATACTCTACCAGCATTTTTTGAACCTTCAACAAAAAAATGTGTAACGAAAATTTTGTTTTATTCCTACTATTTGTAAATTGTTCTAAGCGTGATTATGAAATTATTAAGATACATATTAGACTAACAATTTTATACTTAAGCAAAAACTAGCTTAATGTACGGGTACCATTCTATAAATAAAGTATTTATTTATAATACATTAAACATAAAACGTCAAGGTGATCCCTATTTATTTTAAAAATCGTTTGAATTAAGGACCTCTTTTTTTTTTGTTGGTAAAAAAACTGTTATAATTTTTTAAAAATTGTTACAACATCTTTTGTTTTACAATAATTCTTGCCCTGTTTTTTCCATTCAGCTTGTATATTGTGACTAGAGTGTTATTGTGTTGGCCTGGATGCTAAGTATTTAAAGTATGACGTTTTTATGTGACAAAAAATATAAAAAAATACATTTACTAGTTGAATGTACTTAATTTTATTATTTTATTTACCATTTGAACCATTAAGACGTATATTATATAATTTGATAATTATTTCGACAATTTTTTAATTACTAGTGATGAATGTTTCTTGTCAAAATATTTTTTGAAATGTAATTTATATTATTTATGTTTTGTAGAATTCGATTTCCGTTTTATGTCATCCACAAACGCATAGGAAAACGCTTTCCGGAAGGGGAAATTGGGAATCGCCAAAGCTTGCGACCTTTGAGTTAAACAGAAATTATTTCATAAATCAAATAATGATATACGTTTATATAACTTATAAGTGTTTTACACAAAAAAAGTCAAGAAAAAATTAATATGCGCTTCTCACATTTTTCTACACAATTCTTTTTCTCTTCGTTTAATGGAATGTTTTATTTCCTAGACTTAAAATGAGTACGTACCTTGAGAGGGGTTTTGTGTGCTACAAATATTAACATTACATTAAATTATTTATAAAAAAATTGTAAATATAATATAAAAGCATCGAATCTCATAGTCAAAACTTTTAGATTTAATTAATGAATTAACTATAATAGCAAATATATTATGTTAAATAAAGTATGAAAGGATTCATAAATTACATCTCCATACAAAGACACAAGAATGTTGTTTTGGAAACTATATTTCACTGTCCGCATTAGGCACCATTCCAAAATTTTAACAGGTTCGGTCATTTATACTTGTAACAGTTAACTACCTCTGCAACACCAGACCATAACATCAAATCATGGGTAACTCTTAAACTTTGTTATATAATTTCACTTCCTTTTCAATTATTTATTATTCAACAAGAAAATTATTGTTGGGATTATAATTATATTTAGTATGCAAGACTATAAATAGATAGGTAAGTCAGGGGATGAAAACATTTCCTATTTTAAATTTTTCTTTTAATTTAAATATAAATGACGAATCAAGTTATTGATATCGAAAATTGATACTGATATGAAAAATATACCAATCACTTAACTTTCAAGTTTATTCCAATTTTACCAGAAATAATAAATATTACTTACAATTTTTATATAAAAAACTAAATATCTATTATACGCAAATTTAAGGAAATTTTACAAAATTTTGTATCGATAGCTTAGTAGACGTTATTATTCCGATTCTACGATAGCGAAGATATGCCAGGCGAAAACATGTATATTTTAATGTTTTCAGAATAGTTTGATTCCTAAAGCAAGACGTGGGTAAGACGAAGTCAGCAACGTCACATGTCCTAATTATGCCAACACGGGCGTTGTCCCGGCGTAGTGTCTGTTAATTGTGGGTAATTTTTTTTATTGTAGTTTTTAATTAAATCAAGTGTAGGATTAAGCCAATGATTGATTTTAAACTACAAATTGCAATAAAATTAAAAAATAATTATCATCTCTTAACTTATTCAATTTAAAGTAAAATTCTCAAAGAATTGAATGTCTTAAAGATTGGAAAATTAATATTAGAATTAATACTAAAAAATATAATAATATAAGTTGTTACATGTATTAATTGTTAACTCAACTTAAAGGCTAACTCAACATTCACAGGTACATGACATGTAATTAAATAAGTCTTTTGCATTTTCTCTCTCAAAACTAAAAATAAATAATCTAATAATATTCTTAAACAATAACATTTATAGGTGGTAGAGCCTAGTAGAGCCTAGCTGTAGTCACGTAACTACAGCTCGAATAAAAAGCTTGTAACATGGGCTAGCTCGACCGAGGAAGTACCACCCTCTCACAGAAGATCGGCTTGAAGTAGCCTTTAATGGCTGAGTTACATCCAATGAGTGAGAGAGCCGGTTGCACTTTTCCTATTTCCACCCTCTCCTGCTCTTTCCTTATTCCGCCCCTCCCTCTCCCTAAAAAAAACAAGATTGACAACGCATCTGCATTTCCATAGGTGACAATGACAACTGCCCATCAAGTAGTCCGTCTGCTCGTTTGCCCCCTCTCATATAAAAAAAGCAAAACATTTAAAAATAATAACTGATAAAAAATGAGAAATAAATACAAATAATAACTAGCTCTAATTTAAGCAATAAATATCGAAAACCAAAAAGAAGATAAAGTATAAACACAAATCATAATCAAAACGCAATAATAATACTAGGCTAATTATAGAATAATTACCAAAATGATGAGTTTTGCGCAGTTTGTTCGACAAAGATCTTATTTCTAGATTTACTTAAACTAACTTCAATTCGTCAAATATCTCTTAGCTAGTCTTTTAAAAGGTAACAGAGATAATTCAAAAATATCCAGACCAGCTAATTTAATGATTAATAATTTGCTTATTTCAGACAATTTACAGTCCACTTGTTAGTTACAAAAAAAGAACCCTTACAACTATGTTAGTAAAAACAAATAATAATAATAGACAAAAATAAATAAATAAGAAAACAAAAAGGTTTATTTGCTTAGCCTTACCTGCCTCACCAGTACGTTAACAAAGTGCTGAAGCGCAGGCTAGGCCAGCTTGGTACTGAACATTTTCAGAATCCTGTTGGGACTCGATCGCATACTGTTAAGTAGAGATGCAGTTCTATTTCTTATTATAGCTAAGAAGTCATGTGTACCCGCCTCAGCGAATATGGCGGACGTGCTACAGATACGTCCAAGTCCCAACAAAACTCTGAATCCATTATTATATTGCACTCTCATTGCGTCTAGCGCTTTCTGGCTGTAAGAATTCCACAGAGCACATGTATAAAATGTCTGGCAATACCACTTAAATAAAGTTATTTTCACCTCTTTACTACATCCGAGCAAACCGGTAGGCCAGCATATTACATTTGGCGGCAAGTGCCTTTCGTTCATGTTCAATATGGTCTCTGAGATGGCATGGTCTTTGAGATCCTTGGAAATGTAATGACCAAGATATTTAAATACTTTAACATGACTTAACAGTTTCTCATTTAGTTTTAAAACAGGTTTATAGTCGATTACCCTTCTACGGATCCCAAAGACAATGTACTCACTTTTTTTGACATTTTACGTAAGACCATGCAAATTTCCCACACATTTTTAAGAGACATCTAATAGAACCAACCGTAGGACCCAGCAGAACCATGTCGTCTGCGTAACTAAGGTAATTAACACAAACACCGTCCTTCCAGCATCCGACTGACTTGCTGGTGAGTCCCATGATTAGTTCGTAAAACTAAAGATTGAATAGCTTAGGCGAGGTTATACCCTTCTGCCTCACCCCGCATTCGAACCGATACAAGTCTGGCTTAGTTTCACCCCTCTTTACATGATTTAACTGGTTTAGGTACCAATATTTCAATAAAAAAGAACATTTATAAGAAGAATTTAAATACGTTATTTTAAGTTAGAATCATTCTGATAGGAGCATTATGGCCGATTATACCTCCTAGCAAACTTTATCCTGACAGTATGTTTAACTTTTTCTAACAAATTTGAACTAACAATATCACCCTTCACAGTACTGTGAAGGAAACGTAAATCTATTAATTTTCTAAGATAACCAGGGAAGGCGTACGATAAAAATTGATTTTACCTAGTATATACAACTACACGTTTATTCGTTTAAAATGTGTGTAAGTATATTTTAAAAGCAAAATTAGAGTGCTTTTAAACTATTGGGTGTAAAGGATTTAATATTGCTACATGCAAATATAAGAAAGGAAAGAGTTTTTAAAAGCAGGATAATACTTTTATATATTTAAATCTTTGAAAAAAAATTTTACGTTAAATATTCTTATTAATAATAATAGTTTATTTTAATTTGAAGTTTGTTTTCTCTCTTTAAAGCTTTCAATAGGATATTTTGTTTGGATCGCAATCAAAATTTAACACTTTCACTTTGACGTGATCACGGATTCTGAAAAGAGACCAAAAATCAGGTAGATTGTAAAGCTATACAATTTAGGGGTCAAATCCATAAAACATAGTTGTAATATAATTTCATTGACATTGTTTTGATTAGTACATACAAAGCTATATTTGTTAAGCTTATCAACACTTGCATCCTAAGATATAACATCCCTATTACCATAACCACCCAGAGAAGGTTATTATTCATAAGGATGTGTTATTTATCATACTAATATTACCATGAGAAAGTCGGGTCATCCATCATTATCACGAGTTTCCTTTAAACGAGAGAAGCTTAGGAAACTATAGTCGGATACGTAGAATTTATTTGTAGCCACATAAAATGTTTATTCATAGTGTTCATTTTTTACCCTCGGGCGGATATAGAGCAATCTCACATATGTAACAAAGCAACAATTACGTCCTAGCTTTCAAAGTATGCGATTTGAAAAAGAGTGGATGGAATGATAGGTTAGGGGACTAAAGAATTTCTGATCTCCTGCTTATAGATATATAGCAGGCTCAAAGCTTCCCATCATGAGGCTTGCATCCTGAATTTATAGGCATGATTTGTTCCGGCAGACATATTTAAACCCTTCTTGTAAAATTGTTTTTGTTTATTATTTGTTTTTACTAAATTTTAAAAATTTACTTTTAATAATTTATTAATTTGAGTTGCAAGTCTTTAAGTGTTTTTTAAAATAAAGTTACATTTTGTTAACAAATGAAAAGGTAAACATAACTGAAATTTCGAAATCGTTAATAGATATAAAGTATGAAAAAGTGATCTAATCGAGAACCTTCTCTCTTAGAGTAAATAAAAATTAGAAAGATATTTGTTGAGATAAAAGAAAGCATCTATAACACGGGCGTTCATATCATAAAACCCCATATACCCCATTGTTTATGAATAAAGGACTATGTGCTTAGAGAAGTAATAAAGTTTGTTTCAAGGAGCACAAAACGCATATTGCAATTATGTATTACAAAGTTTCCTATACACACTTAAGTTAAATATGAAAATGTTTGTATTGCCTGAGGTCTCAACCACTATATACACATTTCTATATATACGTGCTATAACTATGATTTTCAAAAAATCACAAGATATAAAAAATATTTAAAGTACATAATTTACAGGGATTCAGACAAGTTTTTGGTTAAACAATGATCCTCTAAATAATTTTTAATTTAGTATTATGTACATATTATTGTTCTAGAGATTATAAGAATGTAATTATATTTAAACCAATTGTCTATTTGTATTGTTGTCATCGAGAATGGAGTTATTTACACCCAAAAGCAAGCCTAAATTCTAATTAAAGTGTATTGACTGAATTTAATGTACCATATTGGCATTCTTATTTTTCTTGTTTAAAGTATAATCTATATGATAATCTGTTACAATTAAATTAGAAGTAGTATGTATAAAATTGTTATCATTTCTTTTCTTACCTATTATAATAAACAGCCAATTTTGTTTACACTTTTGGTTGTTATGATAATATGATACAAAATTATTACTTGTTAAAATTGAACAGCCCCAATGAAAGAATAACTTAAAATTCGACGTAAAGAAATAATAAAATAAAAATGTCTTTTATCACCATTTATTAACAAAAACAGGCCCAAGTTTTTCATAGAATAAAACTTTATGTGCAATAAACACAACAAGATAAATAATTAATAAAATGGATTTTTAAAAATTACATGTATTCTTAGCATAAAACAGAATATAAAATAAAAACAAATCCCCACTCATTAAGGTAAAAGTAATATTAAAATAATAACATTTTTTTACAGTATATTCTAATTATAATAAGTATTAATCAGACACAAGTTTTTTAAAAGATAACAGGTTGCAGAAATTTATCGAAGCTAGCATTTGTTTAAATATTTACATATACTAGTTATGTTCATTGAGACATTTCGTTCTTTGGTACTTCTAACAAACCTTCCCAAGTGTTTATTTTTAATTTGCTTTAAAAAAAACTACCGTTATCGGATTATAATCCTTTTTTTATTGATTTGAACTACATACTCTCGACGTTTCGGTTATCGCGAAGCAACCGTGATCAGGGGCAGACGAGATGTATTAGAAAGTATTAGAACTTATTTTAATTTGGTTTATAGATTTTTAACATAAAATGTAATAAATGTCAGATCAATAGCAAAATTATGTAATTTGTCGGGCTGTATCACAATGTAATCTCTTTCTATGTGCATTCCATCCTCTCCGTAGGGTAGTGCAGACTTGGTTTGAAGTTTAAGAGTCTTCTATTTACTTGGTACTAAAATATAATATTTTCGAATGTGTAATATGATACAAGACACTGTATGTATAAAAAAATATATATGTGAAATAATTGCTCTTCCTTTTTATTGTAAATAAATACATTTTATCCAGCAGGAGTTATGTCGGATGTTACTCGTGTGAACTTATCTTTTGTATAATTGCACTTTATAATCTTTTAAAAATTGCTAAGTATTACGTAATGAGCATTTATTTTATTTATTTATAAATTTATTAATGTTTCTTTATCCATAACTTGCTTGTTTCAAAACGTACCTACTGTTGGCATTATACATGTTTATATGTACGATACGTTTTATTAATTCAATTTGAAGGGATACCTAAAGATAATTCTTTTCAATGGTTTGCCATATGGTTTGCCATATTGTATTTAAAAAGCAATAAATAAAAATAATTTGAAATTTAATATTACGTAAAAAATTACTTCTTGAATAATCAACACTTTAAGTAGTATTATATGTACTATTCATAATATTTCCTTATTTTACGAATCTCTTAATACTTGAAGCAGTTATAGGCTCATGGTATAAATTTTAAATACATATATTTGAAATTTATACTTATTTTTGTTCCTATTTCCTACTGTACCAAAACTGTTATGATTAGATCAAAACTAAAAATACCCACAGTGATTTTCGTCTGAAATGTTTCCTTATATTCTAACAAAGCAATCTTAACGTAATACTGTTTGTCAAGCGTTCACAGGCTTATTCTCCTAGGAAGGAGCTCAACAACCTATTTGCATTTCTCATTTACACCCCTCTTCTTACATTCCCTCGAGTATAATTTTCACTCTACGTCATATACGAATATTTTATGGCCAAATAAATTACAATATCTAAAAATATCATAAAATAATTATATGGATGATATCAAATACTTTTTCGGGTATTGAGTATAATTCTCCCCATGCTTTGTATTAAAATCGAAGTCGCAAAGCTTGCAGTATTCTGAAATAGGAATGTTAATATTTTTGTCATATGTCTATTTGTAACTGAAACTTAAAATAGCCAATTTTTGTTTTAATAAAAATGTTTTTCAAAATAAGCTTTGAGATAATTCTCAATTTCAGGAATACGCGAAGTAAAATTTACCGTTAAACATGTCAACCATACCAGTAAATTATAAATTCCCTGTGTAATTACAGATCTGGAATCTGACACGGATTTATGTTGAAGACGCGTTTTACATCTACTTAGAAGAAAAAGAAAATTACTACGTAAAATTCTTATCCTCTTAATAAGGTTTATAATACTGAATCAATTTATATTTAAAGCGCTTTTAGTTTTAGGACTTGTAAAAGAAAAAGATAATAACTTTTTTATTTCTTGTCAAATATAATTTCTGACAATATCCTAAAATGACAAGGTACATCGTTATTGAAATTAATTTGCCTTGTAATAAACTTGAGAAAAAATAATCATTCTCTTATACTAAAACTAGGATGTTAAAAAATAAAGCTTAGTAACTTTTGTATCATATACTTTAAGTTCGTTTAATATACCTTTAATATATTATAATAGGTTGCAATCCTAGCAATGGGCATTTTTGTCTTTCACTTTATTTTATAACAAAATAAAGGACAGAAACTCTTACGATGACAACTTTCATCAACACCTAATAAGAATAACAGTTATCGACAACAATCTACAAACGCTTTAAAATATCATACGTGCTAAAATTTGGGATTCTGCCTAACGAGAATAATTAATTGTCGTCCGGAAGCAACATTTTCCAGATACGCCGCCAGATAATGAATAATCTTGAAACTTTGTACTATTTGTCCAATACCTATTTAGTTATTAAAATTAATACTTGGATGTTTTATAACTTTCAAGCTTTATATACAAAAATAGTTAAAAACTAAAAAATCCATCAAATTTTAATAATTTTTTTTATAAGTTGACTTGCGACAATTATATATACATTGACATGCGAGAAGTAATTGTAAACGAAACTAGTGTCCATAGAAAGATTAAAGGAGGTCACCATATTTAAACACCAAGGACATAAATTCATTAAATGTAAGTTATTTTTAGATTTTTTTTAAAATAATATAGTGCAATATAACAATTCGCAATTTCTAATGAATGATAATTCCTTTTCTAATTAATGTTTCACATATGAAATAAACTAAAAAAATGCTTAATAA
>DVQP01000858.1:0-18900 GCA_018231745.1 Danaus eresimus | reverse complement strand
TCTTCAGATATAAAGCATAATAAAATTGTTTTTATAAAACTCCTATTTTATTATAGAAATAATTAAATTAAATAATCAATCAAACTTTTATAAGCGTTATATCTATAGTCTTATATAAAGAAGTTTTAGTGGACTTGCTTAATTTAACAGTATTGTAAATTTCTAATGATACTTTTTGTTTGGTCTATTGAATGGATACTTTTGTGACAGAAATTACTGAAAAAATTTGTGTCAGTAAGGTCTAGTTCATGATATAATATTATTTTTGTCTGAGGACGATCGAATACATGTGACAATATTTTTCTAAATATTTATCATACGTTAACTAATACGACCTACATTTTGCTTTAATACCAATTAGGAGCAATCAATCATATTAAAAGATTATCCCATACAAAACGAATTCCATTTATATAGAAATTAGTCACTTGAATTTTTATTCATATCCTTCATGCAGTATTTGTAATTACCCAAAATATTCGAATTCTATTTGCCGTAAAAGCATTTTGTTAAGCGCATCGGTGTGCAACATATTTAACCATAGAGCTAATATGTTGCAAGAAAATATCCTCTTTATTATAACTAAGTGTAAGACTCTAAATGCTGTGAAATCATTTTCTTAGTGTAATCTTTTGGAGATGACGGTAGATGTATGCGGTATATTTGTATTATCTAGATTTAGACAGCTCGCTCTCATCTCACGTTTTGGGTATTGCAAATACAATTTACAAAACGAGATTTTGTTGAATCGTTCTCTGTGTGGTTTAGCTACATTTTCTTTTAAATATAATGAAATTTATAAGTTTCGATTCCGTTTCAATACAAGAAAAAATTAACATATTATCTATTTACATAATATGCAATGTCAGTTTTGCGGAGTTGATACAGTTTTTACAATTTCTTGGCAGTTCAGGTTTTCTTACAACATTTTCTTTCACCGTGAAGCACTGTATAAATTGTTAAGTAAGCACTTGGCTGAGCCACATGCCTGAAGAAATGTACGGTTAGCAACAAAGGCATTCACCATCATAAAATTTTACTAAAGTTGAAATGTAGCCAATTGGGTTTCAGTATATCAGTTTGTAACTTTTGTATGCTGAATACAATTATGAGTCAGAAGTGTGTTTTTTTTTCGTTCATAACACTGCATTGACATTATAAAAATCTCTCTATCGCGACTTCCATTGCAACCCGAACATTGTTAAAATAACAAACGCCTCCCAGCATATAATTTTAATTACTTCATGATTTTTGTAACTGATTCAATTAAAATGTTACGCCTTAAAGATTATTCCTACACTAATATTAAAAATATGTACATATGTATTTTTTTTAAGCAAAAACTACTACTTATTATAAATAATAATATTCAAATATCACAATAAAATACATTCAACAAATATGCTTCATAAATTCTAATGAATACTGTCAGAAGCAAGTTCTTATTATAAATTAGTATACAATTTTATATTATAAACAAAATAAAAAATAATGTTTTTCACACAGATTTGAATTATTACAAGTTTACTTAAATAAATTTGCTGAAAACACATCCACATACGCTTCAGTTACATAGTTTTTATTTTTATAAAAGTCAATAATTATACGAAAATATGTCGCAATATTTTTAAGGTAAGTCAAAACCAATCCGGGACCTAGCTCAGCGTTCTATCATAAATTATTTTATTTTATGAGGAACGTCTGCTAGCGAAGCTAAGACTGCGATATTCATAAGGAAAGTCGAATATATATATTTTTTTATATAATAAGAAGATAATAATAAGAGCTTGTATAGAAACATAGGTAAAGATAATATGTATATTTAGTTACTTTGACATTGGTTTTAATTTTAAAGTATATTTATTTTAATATAACTAAAAACCTAAAAAGCTAATAAAAACAAAGTAGAAACAAAAATTTAATCCACTCTAGAGTGAAGACAATAAAAATACAGTAATTGAAAATTGTTGATCCGAACCGGCCCGTTAATAATAATGAGGAGCTGTACTCCGACGTTTTAATGTTTTATTCAGGACCCTAGTGTTTGTTAATGGAACTAGATGTTAAACAATATTTTTTTCTCATTTGAATTTAAATAAAACGGATAAACAGTAGTAATCATAATATTCATTAGAAAAAATTAATATGGAAAATTTTATAACTGAATTGGTTATTATATATTTAATAATGTGCAATACAATAAATCAGTGAATTTCACTACACGTTTATAGAGGCTGACGCGGAACAAAAAGAGAGTAAGAAATTTACAATCTACAAAACGATGTGTTACCCTGTTTTAAGTGTCGATTTTACGATAAATAGCACCATTTATCCGCACCCATTATGGCTTGACGACATATAAAATGGGCACTTGAGAATTTGCGACCATCCTTTGAATATACTGCAGGTCTTTGTTTGTCTTAAAAACTATAAGGGAAGAAGAATAGGATAAATTATCGAAAACATTTATTTTGTACAATATTCTTTTATACTATTTAAATAAAAAAATCAGCCCGACAGTAACAGTAATTTGTCTTTTATTACAGAATTTAAGTGTCATTCGAACTCATTTCTTGAATATTTGAGTCATTCAAACTTATTCGTTCGTAAAAATAAAATCCATTCTATGAGTAAAGTAGCTATAACAATTACGTTTCCTAAATCCTTTCATTTTCCTTCCAGCCACTTCCAACTCATCTATCCATTTCTTCAAAAATGCCGATTCCCCAGGAGAACGACTGCATACCAACCAATAGTTTCCTCCAGGAAAACTGGTTTACTTGAATAATGTCAATAATTCTGATACTTATAACTAAAACTATATTTGTGTCAAATATTTTATGAGTACGATATTAATTTTTTAATTCATACAATTTATGAACGCTTTACTTCAAATTTATCACATATAAGGGTTAAATTAAGCAACCCGCGTTGCGGTTACCGATATAATCATTCTAGCAAAAGCAAATTTTAATTTCCTTTTTTCATCCTATAAATCCAACCAAATGTTAAGTGACATTCGGTCACGAATTCCTAATAAAAAGTCGTGTTAACCGTCTATAATAACTACACTAAGTTCACTGCGACAGGATATGGAGTGATTTGAGCTCAGTAAATCGTAGGCAGTAAATTGGCTCCAATTTATTCCCGTCGCCTTTATCACGCTTTTCTGTGTTAATTGAGACATTTGCACAGAAATTATCTTCTATGTGAACACAGAAAGGGCAGAATATAACTTCATGTTACGGAAAAAAATTTGCGAAACCACAAAATGGTCATGAAAAATTTTACTCTGAGACACCTTTGTTTCATTATTATAAAATCAGGTTTATTAGCAATATGTGAATTAATTTGTAAATTTTATAATAACACGCATCACTCCGTACAATGACTTATAAAACAGAAATAAAATGCAGCATTTGTTACTTTAAGCAAAGGGAGCCTTTAATTTATCACATCTCATCTTTATAGTGTATATTGGCTTTATTTCGTACGTCAAGCAAACTGAAGGGTCTAAACGATCGTTCAACGTTTATTTTCATTTCGTCCTTGCCCTTTTTCACCCTTGTCTCCTCTTGATACATTGTTGCAGGGTAAATGAAATATACCTTTATTTGCTTTTTGTTAAAACAAAGGTCTTATAAAGATCCCTGATCAAGCTGTGGGAGTTTTAAAAAGATACGAAATGTATATATATATATATATATGAATTACCTGAATTGCTGTATTTTGAAAAAAATAATACAGCTGATGGTTTGATTCGTGTTGGTTGAGGTCTTACGAAGATTAGTAGACGATAAACTTATGTACGATAGCAGTATTAGAATACAATATAGTATGCACCTCAATCTCATATTGCAGCAATTTAGTAAATTGCCGCTGAATAAGTCATTTGCTATGTTGCTACAACAGTATATCTTATCAAAACATTTTCCACCGTGACTTCAGTTCGCTTTAAATACATTTGAGCTCTGCAGAGGGATTCAATTTAAATCCTCCTAGAAATCCTATTATTACAGTTAAGATTACCCCAGACGTACGACCTAAATAGATAAATAAAAAAATATAACATATTTTCGTATAAGAATTTCAGTTGTTTCCAATATTATTGATATTATACAAACCTAAATCAATACAACATTTCATGATTAATAAACAACTTTCTGAATACATTATTAGTTTTAATGGCATCCATAACAGCTTCTTGAGATTTTTGTTATCTTTTATTTAAAGTGCCAATATTAAATTATTTTTATTTTTTGTTTATAACTTTGACATTTTATTATATAATATTGCTAGTCTTATGTCTACATTCGCCAGAAGGTGTCGAGAGCTAAGTAACCGTAGCATCTCGCAATGCCTCCAGACAGAGCAATAAATTAGACAAATCCGATTTGCACGTGCGAAGGGAAACAACTCGTTACCCCGTTTTGGTGATCGCGTTTGTTTAGACAAAAGACGACGTTTGTCTCAGTAATTCACAATACAAAATTGAATCCGCCTTGAATGGATTAGGGCGATATCCGTAGCCGCATACGGACTACAAGAGCAGCTTTGTGGAACAATTTTTACTATATTTATCCAATACATATATACATAGTTTATTAAATTTTATTTCAAACACACACACACACACATGATAGATATAATTATAATTTAAAGTTTTATTAGCTCTATCATTAAAAAAAATAAGTGAGATATTGTATGATGTGTATAGTTAGATATTATATATTTCTCGGTATCCTGACTAATTCTTTGATACATTTATATTATTACTTTTTTTTTAATTAACAATAAGTTAGACATATAAAGATCATTAAAAAGACACTGATTTAGTGCCTACGTACCCTTAAATAAGCAGGGTAAGCTAAGTAAAAATGTAAGAGAAAATAAAAAGAAAAATCGTAGGTATATGCTAGACACGTACATCAGACTCGGCCGATTTCTGCGTCACGTATACAAAAAGAGAACTTTTATTACTTCCGAGAGACGTAATTGTTATGGAGAACCATCTCTTATTACTGAACTTTGCCATCACTTAAGTAACCGTAATGAAGTCTCGGGAAAAAGTAATATTACTTATATAAATAAAACAATTTGATACAGGAAGAAAGGTTTCAGAACTTCAAACGTACGTTGGAATAATTTAGAAGGATTGTTACAAAAATATTACCTTCTATATACCATAACCAATCAGCAACATGCAAAAAATATGAATATTAAATTTTTAATAAATATTGAAGTATACACGTTAATAGATCAATAACTTTGGCTTTGACTAGTGATTATGTGGTTTACGGTGTAAGTCACGCTTGACCTCGCCATAGTCTTGATTGAGCAATTTTCCTCGACAACCACTCTTTAAGCGATAACTTAGTTAGATTAACACGTTACAGGGCCACTGAAATCTGGCACGCTATTTATAAATACTATACTTTCGCCAACTGGTTCGTGTAGGAATACATATAGTTTTATAATCACTTTATTTAGAAATTTCTAATGGCTAGGGTCTTGTTATAAAATGTAATCTTTTATTGCCGTAGGATGGAAATGTGAATGAATATGCTACACATGAATAAAGGACTACTTGAAACATTATCCATTTTTGATTAAATTCCAGATCCTTTCTTACGTCGTCCCAAAGGAATTTTGAAAATCTTTTCCTTTCGCCTGAACAAAGGCAGCTCTATACAATATTCAGCTGCCCAGAAGCAAGCTGCGTTAATTCTTTCAGTACCCTTATTCTTAATTCTCTTAATAGATTAAACGTTCCCCTTATGTGTACCAAAGAAACTGTTTAACATTTATAAATTAAAATTCAAAACATTATATTACAAACTGAGTAAAATAAATATCGTCTCCTTTATTTGACCATTTCAAATTACAAATTCAATTGACAACAAGAACGTAAACTATGCTCTTTATACCTAAAACTTTTATACAAAATCCAATCACATGCAGTTTGGTGAAGTATAGAACGTCGCTACGACGGCAAACTTGCGAAGCTCAAACGTACAGTGTGCAACAAACCACCACTTCGAACCATTCACGAGCGCTCTAATTTAAATAGCAGTAAAGACCACATTGGATATCATCAAAAACTTGATAGTTCGGTTGTACAGAATTCGTGATAGTTGATTCCCTCTGCGGGTAACAGAATTTTCGATCAGAGGTACTTCTTTCGACGTCTGAACTATTTACAATATTACTTGCACCATCGCTGAAGTGGTCAAAAATTTTAAAAATATGGAAAATTGAGGGAACAGCAATTATTTCTCATTATAAAAATAAATTAAATGTAAACATAATAATATATTAACTACATTATTTTGTAAAAACATAACAACTACCTATACCCATTTAAAAGTTAAAAAATATATGTTTAAAAGAAAATACTACAGCAATGTTTCAAGATTTCGATGCATATTCGGCGCCGTCGAGAGCCGTAGTAACCTCTCCAGACGTTTGGAAGTGCAAAAAAGAATATCGCATCCGTCTGAGATACCATCTACCTCTCGAGTGGTCAGTGACCTGTCGCTTTATTTTATATCTGAGAAATGTAATTAATATTCGGACGTCATGTTAATCGATGTTTCTGATACGCTGATATATTATTAAGTTTTTGTTCGTTTGTCAAGATCAATCACGACCATATTGTTAATATCTGTCATTTGGACATCCTTATTAATACAATCAAATCGTTCAGCTTTTTGTATAAATGTAATATTTTACTGTAATTTTTGTGACTCGTAATTTAATTTTGTTAAGGTTTTATTTAATTTTAATTATAAAAACATATAGTATAGTACTCGTTAGATTAGTGCTTCGGAATATAAAATATAATGTATAAATAAAAAACATTGGCACTTTACTTGCCACTGCTGGTATCCTAACATGCTGAATTTTTTTTACCAATTCATACATGTTTTTTTACAGACGCTAAATCCCCGACCAAAGGTTTCAATTATTGTAACTGCTCCGTTTTTTAGACTGTTAATGGTGTAAAATAAACAGAGATCCCTTCAGATGATAAATGGGCAACTTTCAAATCAGTCTTCCAGATGGTCAATCGGCACTCATGAAAATTTCCAACGTAAGAAGTGTTGCAATTGCGTCGCTAAAATGCGTTTAAGATTACACTAAACAATGCAATCATAGATTCTATGAATAAAATATTCTATATACATAGGAGAAATTAAGACAAATTGAAGACTTCTGATATTTTTAATAATTTCAACACATAAATCATAAAAGTAGGAAACAACCCTTTACTCATTTGCATTTAAACTTATTTACGACGTTTGAAATTTATTTACAATGAAAGTAAATTAACGTCTTGTAACTTTAGCAGTTTCAACAAAATAACTTTATAAGTAACCTTTAATTTTAATATAATTCGCGTAATTAACGTCCAATGGCGTTTCTATTTCGTTTCAAGTTTATTATTAAAGGAATCATAATTTTGTTTACTTAAGCAAAATATATATTTTCAATTTTGACAAATTTTAAAACCGACAATATGATATGGGACTGAAAGATTTTATTTTAAGAATTTTCTGAAGATGAAGTCTCAATAAGAATCTCTGATGGGACAGGAAAGAAAAATGAATGTAACATATTAGAAATTTTATCTAGAGGTTATATAAATTTAATCCAAAGTACTTCTCAGATAACGCTAGAAGCCGTTGGGTTTTGACACTCGCTGATAAAGTTCCCAATCTATTTCTTCGTCACTGTGAATATTTTATCATTGTAATAGATATTTAAATTGGCTTTACTTTACTATTAGTATCTATTGTGAAACTTAAAATCATGTACATCCTTTAAATTCTACATTTTTTCGCTCCACCGTGTCGATGTGACGAGTTATTTGCTTTGATGACGCTAAGTTAATTAAGTTAATTTAATATTTTGTGAAAAATATCTGTGACTGAATTTAAATATTTATTTATTTATAACATATTAAAAAAATCGGCATACATGTATTGTATGTAAAATAAACTTATCGTAGTATTACATAAAAACATGTTAAGCACCATTTTAAAGACGTAAAAAATAATTGTTTTATGTATATTTTATTCGGATGACTAGTATATTTGAGACGGTAATATAAATAATCTACAATTTGCTCCATATTATAGTTAAATAGGCCGTACGGATCATAAGAATCCTCTTAAGTCACTGTAGATATTCGAAAGGTTACCACTGATCTCAACGATTCTGGCCTATTTAATAATCGATTATTGCCGAAGGGTACAGTTGGATTACCATATCAAAAGAACGCATGATCCCATGTTCAACGTCAATTTAGTATAACATTTCTCTCGTCTCAAAAGACTAGGCGTAAGGGGTTTTGTAATATAGAAAATTCCTGAACAACGATGTTTTTATTCCAACTGTTATATTCCTCAATGTTATTAATAGAATAATGCTTCCATTACAATATTTAGGCTGACCAAAAATAGCTTTTAAAGAAGTAAAACACATTTTTTTTAAAGTTAATTATTAGTTTATATACAACAAAAGATTATTTTAAAGCAAATAGTTTTAAAATATTTGAATATTTAGTTACTTTATTCATATAGTATTTAACCATTTAAAATATATATGGTACACGACATTTCATTTCATACTCTAAATTGATAAGAAAAAACATATCTATTCTTAAATCTTTCACATGTCTGTTTAATGATACGTTCAGCTAAACTCACAGTTTGATGAGGTTCTTATCTTTTAAATATTTATTACAAGTGTATCCTTTCTAGAACACAAGCGGTAATAACTACGGTCGGTAATACGAGATCTCTCTACTGTAATAATCTGGAGGGATTAGATGTGTAGCATGTTCGTATATACTTAGAGGTTGACGTATCCGGCCACGGAGATAAAGGCGCATTCAATGTTGAATTAGAGTCATAATAAATTGTGATAGTCATAAAAAATATTTGTTATGTAATTATTATAATTCGAAACTAATTATTACCCAAAAACTTTGTTAATCTGGTTCTAAAGTTAAATATTTCGTTTGATAGATTTGTTTCCAACTTAAAATTTACTTATTAACTCGAGAAAATGAGGAGGTATCTAATATAATGTTACTATTAATTGAATATATGTCATGTGGATGAATCCTTAGTATCGGCCACATCGGCCGTAGACGGCTTACAGCCAAATTTTCAACACCAAAGGATGTGGGTAGCCTCTGCGGTAGTAAATACAACGCTCTAAAGATATACATACATATTTATGTATATATTAATATTTGTATTGCATGTCGAGGTCATAAGTTAATAATATTAGCTTTACATATATGCGTGTAGTATTTATAATAATAGTATATTGTGTTATGATATTCATATCCATTATGTTCATTGAATTGAATGAAAAGGAAAACAATTCCATCTATTTCAAATATTTTAAATAGTGCATCTCATTATTAGTCCGATTTAAAAGTAAAAGATTGCTAAAGTTATTGAAGTACAATCACTTATCTTAAGACAGGGCAATTAAGTCCCCTCCCTTTTTTGAACGATCCATTCGTCCATCAAATGACTTTGAATAGCTAGAACATGAAGTTTGTCATTCAATGAGAAGTAATTTGTATTTAATTTAAGAGAATATTTTAAAACGTGATTCAAAAGTGAAGAATAGAAAATATGTGTATAATGAGCTTTGTTAATAGTTCAGAGCGCTTTGTAAGCTATGTTAAAATTTTTTTGTCTGTTAAATTCTTAAATTCTGAGAATTTAATCGAATATCACGTACGGAAACCGCAATTTAATATATCAAGGAGTTACGTGGTACAGCATTTATATGGCATTTTAAATATACCTAGACGACTTATTGATTCCTTTTAAAGATTTATTAGAGGAAGTTTCAATGTACTTTAACAAAAAATTCTTAGACTATTTAAAAATTAAAAAAGTAAAGGTTTTGTATTGACATGTATGTAAATACAACTGGGTTATTGAGTCGTTGTAAGGAACAGTGTTTTTCATATTATCGAAACGGCCCCTTCTCAGGTAATCGACTGACAAATGTGGAAGATATTTTTCCCTACTTCATTTTGAGGATGCCGGGAATAATAGAGAATCTTTCACATTTTTACTGTGGCAAGAATATTTTTAGCACGTACGTAAAAACTCTAGAGGCAATTTTCTTTTAAAAACTGTAGTAATGGTTTGAATATTTAAGGTCTATTTTGTGTTAATATTAAAAATATTATGCTTTCAGTTGGTACACATAAATCCTTATTAATCAAACAGTACAGAAAGTAATTTAGCTTCAAAAGAATTACCATTTCAAATATTAAAAGTTCAAAGACCCTTTTTTTATTATATTACAGGATCGTCTAAAAGCTGCGATTCCCTAAAGCGTGGTCTTGAATTTTCATGAAAAATTCTCATCTTCTTGCCGTTCTCAGACAATAAGGTGTGAAATTAGGAGAAGAATTAGACTCCCCAGACATGGGACGTGCTTTGAATCGACATTATTTCGTGGTAGGGGATAAATTTCTGCAGAAATACATAATGAAAATATATTTTTACGATATCATGAACAATCATATAATGTAGAGAACTGACATAAAAACCAGAAAATATAATATTTTATTTATATTTTAAATGATTTGTGGGTTTTAGAACATATTATTATTAAAACAATGAAAAAAAACTGAGCTGATTGTTGGTATTATGCAAAATAGAAATTAATATAAAAATGAAAAATTGTAGAAGCCAGGACATAAAACACGACAAATTATAGAAGAGATTTCTTAACAAAAACATTTTTCTTAATGTAACCATCTGTTTACTTGCAAGTGTTTACATCCGAGTCGCAGATGTTATTCTCCAAAAGCTTCGCCTATTAGGGATTCTGTGTGCTCAACCACAAGAACAAAGTATTTTGCTGTGTTGACAATATTAATATTTGATTTTATGTCGACCTATGATTTGTAGACAAATCCTTATTGTATTTTTGCCCAAATATCATGATAGCGTATGATAAATACGTATCACAATCTTTGCCGCTAACAGTAATTATAAAATTATAGTAAAAATATTACATGGTACACAAAATCAATAAAATATATGATATCATTATTTAATACTTCCTTGAATTTAATATATGATTATATGTTAGTTTTAATTGTTAAAAAAAAACTTGTTAATGAAAATTTTCCGCTCATAATATGGAGGCATTTCGTTATCTATTCGATTAAACGTTACCATATCAGAATTTGTAACTTCTCGTATGTCCTGTTTGGACAAGCGAGGTAAAAGGGTTCCACCGCAGATTTATTTTCACCACAGTTTTATTCAAACAATGTAACTGTCTTATAAAGAGGATAAAATCATTAATAAATATTTATTACATTATATTTGGGATAAAGCTATCCTTATAGAACATTGATGGTATAGTTTTGTATTAGTCTGCTATCTCCTCAATTAGATTTAGCACACTCGAGTAAGACCATGAATAATTTAACTTACTAATGCTGTCTTGTGATACATAACCATTATCCACTTAACACAAAGTGTAGACTAGGTATGGGATGGCTTAGCTAAGTCTATATTCAGGACAATAGCTACTAACAATAGTATCGTATAACATAGAGATTATTTCGATTGGCTAAACCTCATTTTGTAAGAACTAACCAGAACTATGCAGGTGCATATTCATATATGTCAGAGTATTGAGAAGGAAAACTAGCATATTTCGTATTCAATTTACAAATTAAGTATAGAAATATTCACTAAATACAATCAAAATACAAACAGCATCTCCTGTTGAATAACCCAAAAATGTATGCACGTTTTTGGGTCATGTCAAATAAACTATTTTAACAGCTGCGTTTTTATTGGGGAATTCGGTTACAAAGCTGGGTTTTTATTTATATTAACACTTTATTATGCTCCATATTACTAATGTGATACACCCAGAAAGCAAAAGATTTAAAATATTCTTTATCTAATACTTTAAATTATCATTTTAATATCATGACATAATATTACATATAATTGTTTCAATAAGACGATATTACTTATTTATAAAATTTTATTTATCCTCTAAGATTACTGACTTGTCCTTGACTTTATATAAGAAAATTGACAATTCAATCGACTTCAATATCAAAATTATATCTGCATGAAGTGGAACATGGGTTGGGAAAAAATTGAGAATATATTTTACAGCCGGTCAGGTGTCGTGGAAATCCTGAGGGAAATCTAACTTTCCCGGAGGCGCAGACAGCAATCGATTCTATTCAAATTTATGACAGAGAATAACGGTTTTCGTAGACACCTTCACGAAGCAGTACCACGAAATAAATATTTAAATAAGATGCTTAGCATGCTATTCATATATTTCCAATATTACATTATAAATACAAAATTACATTTCACTTAAAATATATACCTGTACTATTTTTTTTTATAAAAAAAACTTGTATCAGTAAGTATTACAACAAGAGTTAAAACTTCAAATAAATATATTTTCAATAAATACTTTATCTCATAAAAATGTGTTGTAACTGCTCTAAATAATTATTGTATATGGCAACCTATCAATAGCCTTCTGCAACTGGCAGGTTAGACATCGACTCGAAAATTCGCTCCCCTCTTTATTACCTTCTGTCCAAGATTAAACTTTGCAACCCCGTCTTAAAAGTCATTCGACGAAACAAACACGTTTTCTAATACAGTCCTTTATATTTTTCAAATTATTAGGTATACCGCAAAAATTGTTTGGGGAAAACGGAATAAATATTTATTAATAAAGGTTACACGGGCTTCGTACAGGGTAATAAAAACAAATAAAAAAGGTTGGATGAAAGATCAACAGTGAGGGAAGAAAAAATTTAGTTACAAACTGTTACGTGGAGTCATAAAATTAACCCATATAATATATATATTTTAACTTTACAAATTTCATGAAACGCCGCAATTTTAACTTGAGATACGACTTCAATATTATTTAAGGGGAAACTGAATAAATTTTCTAGAGGGTAACTAACATAAAGAAAGAAGTATGGAAGAAGAGCCGCAGGCAACAAATCTCCATTTTACAGGATTAAAGCACCTCGCTGTTTTATATAATAGAGCCGGTATGAAGAAGCCTGAATATTTTACCGGTGGAATAAGCCCCGGCGCTCACTGAAAGCGAGTTACAAAAAGCCATTACAGTTAAAATTTCCTTTAATTTTTAATTATTACTGTATATGTAATTAAGACACAAAAATCATGCCTCAGCATGAAGTTTAAACACAACCCTAAAAAACAATTTACTTTTTCGGTTATTGCGTTTATATCAATACAATACAATAACAAATTTAACGTTCCTGCATTGAAATTTTAAATTAGGTACCCTATAATCCATAACATTAATAAGTAATATTAAGTGTTTCACAGACTTTATAGTGATTTTGCAAATAAAAACCCAGATACGTCAACGCCTGGAGACGAGACACTGAAAATCATTTTTGAAATGACATTTCCCGTCATATAAAAATAAGAAGTACAGAAATCAGAAAGACTCGCGTAATGTCTTGTAAAAATTTTGCGCAAGATATAAGTAGCATTAAAGTTCGCGAATGTTGTACATTTTTATTTGATCTTTGTTGTTACGGCGGAATAAATTACCTCAAAGTTTTCCTCCTGAGCATCTTAAGTTGGAAAAGAAATGTAAAAACAAAAGTCGCTTTAAAAAAAAGTATTCACAGAAATATGACGGTGGAGCCCATAAGAAAACATAATTCGGTTGGTAAAATAACGTAACCAAAAAAATACATTTAATATAATTCTATTCTATGTCAAGATGTTTTCTCGTCACGGATAAAAATAGTACAATCTCGGCTTCATAGTATTACATTCATCTACTATGAATTAAGTAATGACATAAGTAAAAAATATAAAAAATAAATTGTTTATTTTCAATAACTAGGAATGCAAAAGTTTATAGTACCCATAGGTAATTAAAAGCACAATTCTGACGACATTTACATCCCAGCTTATTTATTTTTTCATAATGTAAGTGAATAAAAACCATAATATGAAGCCTGTTTCTAATTTAAGAAACAATTATAACGTTAATACATGACAAAACAGTCTCTATCGAAATGAGATTAAGTCTAAATTGGTTTGTAAAGATTTTAATATCCAGCGTCACAGAGATAGTACCGGTAAGTAATTTAAGTTAATTAAATTTACAGTAGCGCTTCAAACAGCGGTCAGTGAGGAAGTTAACAAACCTTGCTAGAGCCTACTTCCTTTAAGTGAAAGACTCCGTGTTAGACTATAATGATTATCAAAGTTTCAAATTTAATTTTCAACGCGCCACATTACTCTACAATATGTGTTTATTTACAAACTGTAGAATTTTGTTATATGAAATTTTATTATTTCAAAGGAACCTTACAACAATTTAAAAGAACAAATCGATTTCACGATCGACAACTTATAATTGCGTTATTGCACATATCGCCTGCGAAACGCGGGAACTAATAAAAGAGTCATGAATGGTCAATCCCCAGCAAGTCTATCTGCCAATCCCATGTACAATAAGTCGAGCAGTGTCGCAATACAAGCTTAAGACATAAGATAGAGCGGATAGATTCATTAAATACACATACAAGCTTCATTCAGTTGATGTTTTGTTCAATATATTAATTAACATTTAGAATATTGAACACAAGCTTATATGGTTAAACAACGATATAATTAAATTTTTGTTACAATACATTATCGTTAAACTAATCGCTACCTCTTTTGTTTTGTCCAACACAAAATTGTGGCAAGCTGGCAAACACTGATATTAGTTTTCTGTGTAAGCAATTTTCGTAAGTGTCCTCTGTTATTCGTACGTAATGCGGCCCTAACTCTGTTAGAGCGTTGATACCACGTGGCGTTTATTGAATCCTAATAAAAACGTGTTGGGGCGTAATAAATCGTTACAAACGAAGCCAATATTGTATGTTGCTTTTTAATAAAGCCAGATTTACAGTTCCGATGCGAAGTGAAACAGAATTTATGTTTGCTGTATCTGAAATGCTTAATGACATTCCGTGTTGGTGTGAAAAATGAAAATTATTTGAAACTACAATGAAAATTCGCAAAATTTTTATTTGGTCTGCTAAATATTTTTATTTATATTAAACTTAAATGTCAAGTTTAATTCTTTACAAAAAAATCGACATATTTTACAATTGCTATGAACATTAATCTAAGCCCATTAAAGTAACAAAATTTTAAATAACTGTAAATCATCTAAAATTTCTTGGTTAAAGTAGCTGATGCTTAAAAACAAAAGAAAATGTTAATGTAATATAAAAAAGGGGAAAAATTACGGTAAATATCCTCTAAGGGCTTATTTTGAGAGAGTTTATTTTATGAACTAATTCCGCTGTGACATTCCTTATATGCGAGACGCCGGAGGCCAGTAGGCATTTTTTTTGGACACAAACGTTGCTGTGTTTAATGAAAACTCTGTACCACATATGCCGCGGGGTGCCGTTTTTTTTGATTGCAAATTCCCTATCTTATATGAATATTTACGTGGGTTTGTACAGCTGACGCACGCTTAGAATATCTTTGATATGATATAATTTTATCTACTTCATTACTCTTCGATATTTGGTCTATTTATTTTTATTAATAATTCAACATCTCTCAATAAATATAAAAGAAGAAATAAATATTTTGATAAAATGGTTTACATTGCCGCTATATTTTCATTATTATTTTCTTTGAAACCATGCTCCTTTCGCAATCTATAATATTTTAAATGGAGAACGACAATATTAGAAATGAATTTTCTAAATCCCAGTGGTTTCAAACATTAAAATATTGTACAGCACCGCGAAGGAAGCTCGATAGCGGGAGGTGTACGAAGGAATTTGCAATAAGCTACACCTTTGTCTCGCTTAAGCGTTCTTCCGCCCCCTTTATTTCCCAAGTTCCTTGCATTTCATTCACTAACATAGCGTAACATTTCGTCTAAACACATTTTTCATTTTGATACCCAATATTACATACATTGTGTACAATGTTACTTGCAGCTCTGCAGTATTTTCAATTTCAATTTATGTCAACTAAATAATATTCTTTGAATATTTATTTTATTATAAAACATATATATTAGAGCCTACTTGAATAAATAATGGCAGATAATGCAACAATGTGTCATTGTCTGTATTATTTAGAATTACTTAAAAGACCATTCGGACCTTTATTTGACTTTTACGGACATAAAAAAAACCCAGACTACAATTTATAGTGACATTGTTTTATATGATATGATATGATATGATATGATATGAAAAGAGTTAGTTGGGAGTTATAAGAAAAGTGCAGGTTATACATAGGACTTATGCACTACTTAAACAATTGAAAAGTAAACAGTAATTTGATAAATATCGCTTTTATCCTTGGATGTTGTAACAAGCTGTGACAAGGAGTCCTATGTCGCTGGCGACATTCCTAATGATCGGATTGTTTAACAATAGAACCGGATCTTCCCGTCGTTTAGTGCACTGTATTTAAAGATTTTATCTTTTATTTCATTTAGCAATTTACAAACATTTGAAATACACATACATCTTACAGAGAAAAGGATAAGATAAAATAAACAAAATGAACATTTGACGCCGACGTAATTGTGCTTGAATTACTTTAATAAAATGATATTTTTAATATTTGCTGTTTCTGCTTAAAACATAGGTATTATGTAATAAAAGTTAATGAGGCACTTATATATCAGACCCTACGGAATGTGTTTCACATTTAAATTTAATTTGGAAGCAAAATGTATGGCTATTACGGAATGCTACTCGAAACTCAATCCGATAACAGCCCATTTGGTCGAGCTTACAATATCGCTTTCCAATGAAAATGGAAACTTTACCCCGTATTGGGGTAAATCTTTTCAGACTTGAGAAAAATAATTGGAAGGAAAGCAATTACATCCGGCAAGAGCAATTCCGTTGTGCTCAACAATAACGATTTAGATAAACTTCGTATTAAATTGATTTACCACAGCGATTATAGTTCATAAAGAGCTCTCCTACATTGATATACTTCAATTTGAAATAAAATAACCCATTACAAACATTTGAAGTATTCTGTTATTTTTAATACAAAACTGATACAATAAGACTTATTATTCTGTAATAATATATATATATTACATGGAAATATAAGCAACAGGGAAATATTTTCACCTCGTATAACAAGTAACGAGTACATTACTAAATACAAAAAGTAAAATTAAAAATGTTTATAATTATATACAATTTTAGTAAAAAACAAAATTGTAAAAATTATTAAACTATTTACAGTGTATTCATATTTTGAATTTTATATAATATTATAAACAATATAAAAGTATTTTTTTGCCGACTTGACTAATTAACGAAGGAGTAATTATTTTTCTGATATCTCAAACAAGATAAATATGTTTAGTTTCTATTAATTATATATTAAGACGAATTAATACAAAATTGAAAATAAATTTTATATTATATTTTTTTGTAAACTTGAAACCATAAAATGCCACCTATTCCTATACATTTTTCTCTTAAAAGGAAATTAAAATGAATAAAATAACTCACGATGCTAAGATCTATACCGCTACAACGGCGGTGGTCTGACTGAAATTGTATTTGAAGCTCTTCAGAAACTTAAGCATTAACCGCTAACTTTTTCCTTGTAACGCACACGGTTGGTTGGCCACTAATGGGAAACTGTTCTTTACCAAGTTTTACCAAAGAAAAAGTACGCTCGCATCACTAAAGACCATTCTCATCCGGCTTCGAAGTTAGATGGTTTATTTAATAATTTCCCGTAGTTTCGTCTAAAAGTACAAAAATTCACATTGGATTCACTTCTTCATTTAAAATCAAATGAATATATTTTCTTTGTAAAACGAACTACGTAGACCAATATTTTAATGCCTCATAGTAAAATATGTACTGATAAGATAATAATTCTTTGCAAAAAGATTGCAAACCATTGTCAAGTCAAAGTAAAATTCATTACTAAGCCCTTACTGAATAGTTAATATAATAATTATGTTATTGTTAATTAGAAGCCATGAATGTATCAATGAAAATTGTTATACTTTTTTTTATAAATTATTCAATATCACTAGAGGGATTTCAAAACATTCGTTTTAAATTGTTTAGTTTCACCTCAATTACACAAAAAAAATCGTTTACAAACTCCATTTATTTCAAACTATAGCTGAAAATTTAACAAACTCAAAGCGCATAGATATATTACTTTTCAGTGGTGACGTGATGTTACATTTGCATTCTCCATCCAATTGAATATGTAGCAAACGAGTCATTCTTATTCCTCTTCCGTTTCAAACCCAACGTTGCCAAGCTAATATTGGTTGTGAACGTTTGCTGAAAACCCCGTCTGGTCTTGATGCAGCGAACGCGTTCTTGGTTATCAACCAAAAGAGCATACTTAATCAAGCTATATAAAATAGTCCTTTAGTTATACAGGTCTTGATGTATTTCATTACTTTGATAAGAAAGTAATTTGTCTCTTTATTTAGTAGGTTATCCCAGAGTGTAAACATAAGTTTTATAGCTACACATATTTAACATAAAATATCAGCAAAATTATACACGTATGTAATTACATAATGATATAATAAAAAATAAAAAAAGTGGATCTTCTCCGTAGAAGTTACATATCATTTATAGACTTTTTTTAATTTTTACATTATGTATGAACTCAAAAAGCGAGTCCTTGGTAGCTTAGACCCTAATAATTTTATTTAGTTTGTTATTTTACGATATTTTATTATACACCTTGAATATTTAAAACAAAAATATGCAGCAGAATGAGATCTAAGATTTTCGCGAGTCATTTAAATAAAACTAATATATTTTCAGAT
>DVQP01000857.1:0-18908 GCA_018231745.1 Danaus eresimus | reverse complement strand
TATATATATATGATGGAATTGCGTATCGAATTATATTGTGACACCTTATATTCGTGGCGACTACTCCGATAAGAAGTTATATGAACGATACAAAACGAAATTATTTAAAAAACCGATAAAAAACTACGAATGAAATGTATACATTTGAAAGAAATCTTGCAAACTATATTTCGACGCTGTCTGTCAAAGGATTCGTTTCTTAAACCAGATTTTTATGTTAACTGCAATTTATATCAAGTAACAGCATACGTCACATTTGCTAAACCTGTCAATAATTTCGTTCTCCATATTTATATTTTTAAAATCTGTAGATGACACTAACAATGATAAAGCCACTTACGTTTTACGTGTCAGAGTGACGACGGCCGCTGTAGCTTGATTTATCGCAAATAAAATCCGACCTAGTTTCCCTCACAGACACCCGCAAGAACGATGCTGAAGCCCTACATTTGGTGAGACAAACAGTTTCAAATAAAACACAAAGCCTGATAACTAAACTATGGCGAATCGAGAATTAATATATTATATTATTCGTGTGTTATTTATAAGATGTTACGATTATACGTGCTCTCAAATATATGGCTGGTTTGCTTGCTTACGGTTTTATTATATTTCCATTTAAGCAAACACACACACACACACACATATATACTTGTACATATGTGCGTGTGTTTGCTTCGATTTCTGTTTCTTCCTGCTTAATAAGTACGCGTCACAATTTGACACATTTGATATGAATGTTTTACCAGTAGCCTTAAAAATGCAAAAAGCCCGTGCAGAATCTCTCTACCTGTACATTAACAGAGTATTAATATTATTTTTTGTTATTTCCTAAATAAAACCGACAGATGTATGAAATGATTGAATTATTTTTTATACGAGGTATTATTAAGTAGAAGAAGTAGCGCGCCTTTTCCCGGTCATCTCCGGCATGTTTGAGATCACACTAACTTTGATCAACCAATATTGTGATTAATTTATAAAATTAGTTTCTGATCCCCATCGTAGCAGATCTACAAGTCATCTACAAATTGTTCTAGCATACAAAGAAGAAGGAACAGGACTATGTACATTAACAAACGAATAAAATATCAAAATTTTTGTTCTAACTGGATTTCACTGTCCTTTCCCAGTCTTCATTCAGTCACTGTCTATATCGGAGCGTGCGAGGAGCTTATAAGATTTGTGGTATTTGGTGTGACACACACTCGAATCGATTTCGAGATAGGCCGTGCGGTAAAATACTTACTCACCCGTCTCAAAATTCGGGACCATCAGGATTGAGCCGGCTTGTAATAAATACATACCCTAATAATCATAGTTATTAAATGTAATATTTTCGTAAGTTTTATTTGTTCTGTTTGGGTTCGAGCACCACACAAAGACACGAATATTCTCTATCATATATATTCAAAATTGATCTGGTCCGCACAAACAACTAAAAAAGGTTTCTTTCGTTGTTTCGTGAAATGAACGAAATTGATATATGCCTCTATACGGGATGCTCCGTAAGTTCTTGTAAACTGTTAGGTGCGAATTTACTTGTTTCCGGATATTGCTTGCACCTAATGCATATTCTCTTGGTGAAGTCAATTGGAGACTAACAAAGAGGTTTTCCGAATTGGTCTTAATGTGTACTTAAAGAGGTTTGATTGTTTATAAGTAAATATCACTTTGGTTAAACGGTAGTCCAGTTATCATAAACAGCTCTGAAACACATCACACTATTTTTTTATTCATATATTGAAGCGAAGTTTAATTAACAGGTTCTAATAAAAACACAATTTCCTCTATCCGGGTATTTTGTACACATAGGTTCCGAGCGTAACATTTTATTAAAAATTGGTGCTAAAACATACAGTTTATTCGTCACACACACGCATGCACCCACACACACACACACGTGCATATGTATATGAAAAATCCAACTCCTTTTAACGTAAAATTTAATATTTGAATCTTTAAAAATGTATTCAATGTTTTAGTCACCGAGACTTCTTAATATAGTGCCGCTTGAGTCACTCAAGACCCGAGTCTGATGTCAACATTAGGACTTTAGTTTTTAGGTTAAGAATAATATCTAAAATTTTTTATTTAATAAACGTTTATCGTGTTTAGTATTGAATAGCTTTAAAACATATGTACAGGTATCAAAGCCTATTGCAAAAATTTATCAAGTCGTTTTACAAATAATGCGTCCGTACAAAATCGATTGATTAGTAACACTAAGTGTAAATGTTGAACCTCGGTTTTCAGGTTTATGGAAATATAACATTACTATGTGTACCTTATCTGTATCTGTCTCATCTGATCTCGTAAGCATTAAGACATTCACTAAAACTATTGCGTAAAACATTAAGATCCGTTAACTTGCAAGTTGGAAAAGAATGGTAAGTGAAAATATTCATCAATAATAATCATTGGATAGACCGAATGTAATCTTAGAAGTCGACTATGGTTTCGATCGAGTTTCATCAGTTAATATATTATATATAAAGCCAATCTTTTAACTTTCTTTAAAACATTAACAATCAACACTATAGAATCCATCTTTAATCCAATCATCTAACAGTTACGTAACTCTGATGAGTTCCCTCAAGTCGAGAACAACTTACACCTGTCTACTAACTTGTAAGCATTTCAATAACAAACAGTTAAAGCTGAGAAATCGTTGGTTAGTGAAGCCGTTAACAGCAAACAGTGTGTAGTATAAGCAACGGAGTATTTATTATTAACTTATTTCATGTGTCACTTTGATTTCGTCTTAAAAAAGTAAAGATTACGTTGAAATTTGCAAAATATCTCACGAATTTAGTGTGAATGAAGAATAGCGTAACAAAAGAATGAAGAAAATTTAAAAGTAGTGTAAAAAATACACATACACGCACACACATGTATAGAGACTCCTATTATTATTACTGAGTCTAATGTAATTGAATAAACTTCACCTGCACAGTACGATAGTATATTCAACGTTGAAACTGTCAGTAACAAAGTGAAGAGGTAAACTAGTGACATGTTGATCTGTTTAATCATATTTTCCGGTAAACAAGCGGGACAATTTACATTACGATCTATTATATCGGGTTTTAAAACGGCTTGGCGTAAATATGTATGCGGAAATGACAAATTCTTATCTATACATAAAAATAAATAAAATTAGAATCTATGTTTGTAATATTGTAATAACCGTTTTTTACTACATGCATATGAATATGTATACAGTACATACAACAAAACAATATTTTTACAGTTTTTGTATGTCTGTCTATTTGCTGAAATGGCATGACCGATTTTTATCGGCAGGTAGCTGATGTATTTATTAGTAACTTAGAATACTTTTTATCAAGATCCCTGATTCCCAACTTGATATTATAACGAGCGAGTGGGAGGCAGGGCGCATACGGAACTTAAGTTTTTTCATTGTATTTTTTTCAACGCAGAGGGAATCGCGGGTAACAGCTAGTATTATATATGGTTAGAACTCGTACGTATCATAGGAAACGTATATTTTTATTCCTGTTTTTAAGCAAAAAGTCGCTGAGTTAATATTTTCCATCAGTACGTCTACACATTCCAAGCCAGTTTGTCGTTAATATATTAACTTTTTCTGTAACGTATTTTTTCTTAAACAAACTATAACTTTCAATTCATCTATAGATTCAGTGAGAGCTTGTACAGATTTACAAAATTTACGTCTCTTTCTCATAAAGAAATTTTTACAGTCAGAATGTTAGTATACATTCAAAGCATGTTTTGGATCCCCTTTAAAAAACGTTTTAAAAACATCTAAAGATATACTGACTTTATTATTCGGCAGAGCGGTTATAATTGGTGCCAAAAAATTCCACTGCCGCCCTGATAAAACTGTAGGCGTGTACTCCTGAGCGAAGGCCTATACGTTTTTTGTTCAACCTAATGGGATAATAAAAAGCCTTAAACAATATTATCATTACGATACCATATCAGAGACACGTGTATAATAAACGAATTATCAAATGTTCAAAACATATGTTTTATTTGTAAACTCTATCGATTTATATGAATATTATTTTTATTAGTCGTGGCTATTTACTACGGAGCTTATTTATCTGAATATTAAAATTATATTTTAATGTATTCGAGAGGCTTCTATGGGGCTAGGGTGCATTGAAAATATATTCTTTGTGAGAATAAGGCGATGAAGATTTTATCACTTTGATATATTATATGATATAGATTATAATAACATAGCCGGGGTCAGAAGAATCGATACTAGGACATCTTAACACTAAAATAAATCTAACCGATATGACAATTTAAAATATCCACTTATTAAGTGTTGATGGACATGTCTAGTCATGATCATGTATACACAGCCGATATAGATATTTAGGAAAGAACAAATAGCATAGTAATTTGACTGACGGTGAAGGAATAACCGTGAGGATACCTGGACTTATAGTTTCAAATTATCAGTTTGAAAGCACCAACCCGTCTTGAGCGAGCGCGGTGATTAATGCACAAACCTTCTCCATGTGAGAAGAGGCTTTTGCTCAGCATTCGGCACCGATAGGCTGATGATGATGATGATAATTTGACGATCATGTGTAATTTATTAAAATATATTACGGACATATCTATCTTTTAAATCTAATTGTACATTAAGCAGCTGTTGAATACTTGAGTGCTATTATGAAGAACTTGGACGCCTTACTCCAAGTGAATAAACAGCGTACCAAACGTTCTGAGTTTTCAATCATAACTCATGTCCAACTATACTATGATTACGGAGGGGTAAACTCAAAACGCGCCGTGTGTGATCTAACGATTGGTTAGAAATTTATTACAAATATAATCAACGAAATCTCAAGTCCTGTGTTCATGAGTTAAAGAAATTATTGATAGAAAATTTAAATGTCAAAATTAAAAGGTGGATTTAATAATGTATCCATATGTTTGTTTAATATGTTGGTATAATATAGGGACACTACAATTTGGACATGAGCCAGCTGTGAGCAAATTAGTTAACAGGACGGAAGTGCACGGCTGTACAAGATAAGCCTACGCCGTTTGTCGGTCTTAGGTCAAACATGATACGTGCTAATAAAAAGGTTTTGTAACGTTTTAATTACGCGTGTCTGTTAATGAACGCTATTTGTAACAAATTTTAAATTAAAAGAAATACCGTTCAACGTAAGATAATGAGTAATATTTTATAAATCTTTCGTTAGGAATGTTCAAATAGATTTTAATCATTTATATCGTTGTAAACTTAGAACCCATTATGAACTAGCAGCTGGCGTTGCAAGTGTATATTATTCAGACCGTTTTTACATTTATAATAAATTCCGTTAATTTATTTTTTACAAAGGTTATCATTTGCGTCCTTACGTAATATCAATGACCAAAACCTAGCGTGTTTCGCTATCTCTGGATTATGTCACAGTTTGTGTGTCTTTAAATTCAAAGAAACGGACTATTTATAAGACGTATATGATATATAACAATAATTGAAAATACAACTATTGTTTTTTCGTTATTTTAAACAACGTACATCTTAACTGTCCTGATGCTTGAGCTGGTTTTAGACACATCTTTTCTTCTATTGAAGACCATCGCTTTTGTAATTGTTCGTAACACAATCTCTTACCGACGTCATCCTCTTAGCGCGGTATCAACAACGTGCACTGACCGCGAACATATGAATTTAATATACTTGAGTTATATCAGTAAATAAGTATAAGTAAATAGCAAGGAAGAATTAATGATGCTTATTTGTGATTAGACGTTGCTGTTTAACATGTGAAACGAAAGATCTATCGATCTACGATTTAATTACTGCTCAGAGTGAACAGTGAAAGTACTGTGAATTAAAGATGTCTAACACTTTCGAGAGCGTTCATTCATATAAAGCTCATATTTACGGATTAACTGAGTTTTTTTTAATCATTTTAAACAACATACCCTCGATGCTTCGGTTAATTTGCAAGCAATCGTGATCATGGGCTTACAAGACGTGAATTAAATTTAATAAAATATGGTAATTATACCTACTATCACCTTTAAAGATGAAGAAGCATTTATGTGTAATCTTTACAAATGACTACAGAATAAATTGTTTGATATTTTACATAACAAGATAAACAGTGACGCAGCAAGTGGTTTTGAGAGTAACAATTAAAGAAGATGAATAACAATAAGTTAAAGAGTAATTGGAAAATAAATTATTAATTTAAAAAGCAAATATTAAGACAAGGAACATTGTAAGCAAATTAAGCCAACAAAGATTAATTTGTTATTTTCTCCGTCTGAACTAAGCTCGTTCTAATGCTAGTAGCGTCACATAATTTTAATTTCAACTCACACGACGTTTGTTTTCTTCTTGATGTTAACTGTGTTCTAAGAAATAATATCCATACCTTATCTTGACAATCAAAAAAATATATTAAAAAATTTAATCATAAATGGCAACATCGATCGTAAAACAACTTATTATTTTTATTATTACATTAGCAACACTTAATGTCGGTGACATCGGTTTAAGATATTCAGAATCAACGATGACAAGCGTAACGACGCTTGAGACGTACATTTGGCTTAAGTCTGTTATTAATTCTATAGTCGCCATTAAATATCTCGTCAAAATTATTCTATAATATTTTGTTTGAATAAAAGCATCATTCCATTAATGTTATATAGCTTTAATATTACATGAGGAGTTCTGTTTTGAATAAATATGATGTATTCTCATCTATTATATAACCACGGACTGTTATGGTCCATATCATTGGAGCCAATATCGCTCAAAGGAGGTTTTTATGTAGATTTTTCACTTGTTTGTAATATAAATAGAAATAAACAAAGGTTTTATATATCATTAAACATTAATAATTAAAACACAAACATGATGTTAGATAAAGCTCTGAAATAAATTATGATTTCGTATTCCCTGAAATGCTGATAATTTTAACAGATTTTATATTTTTTTATATTTGTGTATTGAAATTATTTATTGTTTTATTTTATAAACTTATCATTGCCCTGTTTCAGTCCGATCGGTATAGTTATTAATATTAATAAAAAATAATGTTTGTAAGTCACGTCACAATAGGTAAGCCGTTTCAGACATTACTTGGAACACACAGACAGACGGGGTCAGAGCAATTTATTTTTTTAATAATACAAATAGACACTCATATTTTATTAATTCGTTTAGTTAAAGTATATTAAAAATATGTTGTAGTTATTATATATACATCGACACTGTCTAGGGAAATTTCATTTTTACCATATTTTTAGATATTCTGTTTATATTTTGTTAAAACAATTTTATATGAAATTGAAGTTTATATTATGGTTTATACTTGCAATACATAAAAGAGACGCATCAAAGATTTTTAATTTATTTCTTTGTGAATTTATTTTTGGGTGTAACTTTTCCTTTGTACGTAATGGATTTTATGTAGGAAATTATGAAAAATAAAGACATAAAATAACCAAAAAGGCATTTAATTAAAGTTAATAATCAGTTTTTCCTTCCCTAAGATTAATTAGAGTTCGTCATCGGCTTTTCATGCTCAAAATTAAGTTATCCCAGTCGAGCTGTGGTATCAGGTCCCAAGTACTTTTCAAGTCCAAGAAAATTTGTTCTTCTGTTATCAATTTTGGAGAATAATTTCTCATAGCTCTTCGCTGTAACATGTCCCATGCGGGCTTGATATGAATAGACTTCTTGTGGATGCTGGAGACGGCTTCGTCTACCACGAACTCGCCAAACCCTTAATCTTCGTGAATTCAGATGAAATCCATACCGAAGCTCATCAGAAGAGCACCATGAACCTCTCCGTCCGCGATTGCCACGCCGCAAAGCTGGAACCCGAAGTGGTCTGCGAGAATGAAGATCAGCTTCATGTAATCTTCTTACAGTTTGGCCACTAACCAAAAATTTGTCGATAGTAAATGTAACACACGTTGAAATTACGAAAATTGAAGAAAAGACGAAAATGTGTGATCACTTTTAATTTTCCAGAACTTCGCTTTTTTATTGTAACATGTTAGTACATGTTACATAGCAAAAAAGTTGCTACATTTCGATGGCCAAATCCGTATAATCGACTGTCTTTTGTTCCAAAATGAGATTTTTTATTCTTTTTTGAATTTCGAAAGAAGCGGTTGAGGAGAAAATATTTTACGTGCAAACTTGTTTAATACAGTTAATAGTATTTAAGTTGAGAAGTGTTTCATGTTATATGCCTTGATATTATTGTTGTGTACGTATTGCATATATTATAAGGTTCGGTTTAGAAGTCACGGAAAAATACTATGGAGAACATGATCAACTTATTTACGACCTTTAACATTATAAGAGATAAAAAAATCACTTGAGAAACATTTTCATAAATTTAGTCGTTTTTAATGGGATGGTTTAATGCGGAGTTATTTTCGCTATCCGTGTAATAACAAGGATTTTCAAGAAAAGCCTTTTGTTATGATTGAAGCTCTTCTTTAAAAAAAATATTTCCAGATGAAAAGAAAACAAATGCTTTGCTAATTAATCGCTTTGTTTGGATTCATTGTTTGTGTATCCAAGAAAAATGTCTTATCAAACATTGTTATGCCATTATAAGATTTTTAATTATTTTTACAAGAGATCATTTCAGCCAGTTAGATATTGATAAGGATTCAATACGGTTTTACCGTTTATAGGATCCTAGAAACAAACCGTCGGTAAATCTGTAACACGTAGCGGTCACAAAAAGAATCTTTGAATTGAAATTATTTGATAATGTTAAGCCTTTTGGGATAGTATTTATTTCCCTTTGATTCTCATATCGAATCGCGTTCAGCTGACGTGGAGCTCAAGTATTTTTCTGGATCTGTTTTTAACTCGATTTAAAGTATATATGGTATAATTTTTCTGGGACGCTCCTAGGACTATTATTAGAAAAGTTTGCGCGGACGCTGCTCGCTGTCAACTGTGATTGAGTGTGTTGTTTGGAAGCTGTTGAATCAATGGAGATATTGACCTGTGACCTGACAACGTCTTTGTTCACGAACCAAACAGATACATGTTACCGTCATGTTCCGCGTATCTGACACGTCTAACGAACCGTTTCAACTTCCTACCTCGCACGCACTGCGTCTGACGATACATCATTCACGAAGTGGTTACTTTTTAGAACACATTTCTTCTCTTCTGTTACTTCGACATGTTTTCGTGTATTGTAGTCTGTATAAAAATATTATTGTTAAAATAAAACTATCGACGTAACTGTTCGTGAGGTTTAACTTGCTCACGACTAAGTTAAACATTCTATTGTATAAAATTTTAATAGGCTAGTTTAAAGGCCAACCCCATCCCGTACAAAAACAATGATAATACCCACTTAAGGGATACTCCAACTTTTCTCTGCAGTCTGTCAAAAGTAGTACTTATGAGGATTAATTACTTTTCTTTTGTCTTATTTCACACAACCAAATAAGAAAGTGATATGATTTTGTGTCAATGGAATCACTAGTATTTTTATAGAAAGTTGATATATGTATACATAAATAAACAAGACAATGTGATTGGTTTCTGTTGTGTTTTCTAACAAAATGCTCCACCATTCTCGTCGTATATTGTGATGATTTGTGACTGAATCGCCCTTGCTCTGCCTCTCCAACATTTATCTGTTCAGTCTGGGGACCAATAATAACTTATTACTCATAAACATCATAGCAAAAATACAACTATTATTCGCTACATCCAACTATTTCAGTACCACAAAACGGATTTTGTTTAAGATTGTCTTTTAATTATTATCTCGTAAATTACACGTTTAACGAAATCTACAGCATTTGTGCATTTTCACCTCCAACTGGGAAATTTATTTCTCATTTCAGTTAACGCTTACAAAATTATCTATAATTTAAATCTTATATTAGTGTTTAGGAAAAACATGTCATAATAATTCTGTATTAAAATATATTTTATAAAAATGGCATATTTACAAATTAGGTATGAAACCACATCAAAGAAAATGACACGAAATTTGTGGTTTTGTTAATTTAGAATTCATGTTTTATATAGCTTACGCTGAGTTTAAGCGGAGTAAGTTTTTAGAAGCTCAATTTAAAATTTTTCTAGATTTAACATATTACGAAATTAAGTTATGAAAGTATATCGCACAACTTTTAAATTAAGATACTTGTGCTAACTTAGATCACATCGATGTTTCTGTAATAAAGTACAAGGCGAGAGAAATATCATAACATTCTTTCCATCTCCTGCCACAGCTACGTGCAGCGACTTGTTTTATAACGACGGCTTGGTTACTTTCAGTTTGAAGTGAGTAATAAAGCATCGATACTACGAATGATTTATCTTAAGCATGACTGTGTTAAAATAATTCAAACTCACACGCGTTTTTAATAACGTGAAACTAATGATATTAAAAAATAGATGATTATAGAATGCCTTCCGTGGAAGTCACGGTCGAGGAAGTTGGATATGTGTGCTTTGATTGACATTGCTTTACAATACTCTGAATAAATGTGTTAAATGTAGACAAAACCAGCTAAGCTAGGTAAATATATACAAATAAAGTAATATGTTTAGTACCGGCTGAAAAATGAGCACGTATAAAGTGCCACGTAAAGTGGTGATATGCGTAATAAAATGCAAAATAAAGCATCGTTGTGGGAATTAATAATTGTGTGTCGCGTTTACTGTAATAAACTGTGCTTATATAAATGTGACACTCATATATATGTTATAAGTCTCAATGTTTTGTATATGTGATGTCAGTCAGTCGAAAATAAATACGTACCAGTTAATTTCGCTGTTATAAAATAAGTTATGTTATGTATCATAAAATGTAATTGTTGCGAAGTTGCAAGATACGTTCTTATTCAAAAATAATGATCTCTGTTCTTATTTGTGAGACATAATAGAGGCTGAGGCGCTCTGGAGCTTAATGCGGAGAATGGGAATAAGCTCTAAATATGTTTTGGACACAACAAAAATGTTTAAGGCGATGACTCAAATTGTTTGCATTATTTTCAACTGCAAACCTTTTAGATAATATTTACAGTTATCTGACGATATCTGATTTATCTGTTACCTTAAGATTATAATGACTTTATATTAATTAGGTAACGTTGAGATCGTAGCATTAGACCAAATAGTATTTAGGTATTAAACGACAAAAAGATCTTAATATTCTGCCCACGCGCGGCAGGTGGGTATCTTGCGAAAGAGCAAAGCGTGGGCGAAAGCCAGCGTTTCTTGGTTTATATTAAAAAAAGTATTATTTACATAACATTTATAAATGTATAGGGTAAATCAGTTAGGTTCAACGAATGAAAGATTTTTGAACTAATGTCGATATATTTATCGAACTATACTTAATTAAGACAGCTTCTCGTAAAGATTTTCCTGATATGGTAATTATTTTTTGATTAGAACACTCCAATGAAAACCCCAAATTAATCACTTAATTAACAATCGAAATATTTTTAATTGCCCTATCGTATGTGTTTCTGCTCGTCATTACTAATTTTCTAGTCAATACAACGGCAATCCGTTCGAATTTCGTGAAATAATAATAAATGCGAGTGGAAAAGAATATATTAAAATGGAAAATTTTACTATGCGGGGTAGAGTTCAATAACTTGAATTTGTATAACACGTTTCGTTTCTATCGAAAAGATGGGACTTCACACGGGTTCAACGATTTTATATAAGAATAATGCCAAGACCAAACCTGGTCGGGATAGAAGCGAGAGCTTAGCTTTAATGGAGACCTTACAGCAACCAAAGTCTATGCTCTATGGTGATAGAGGTATTAAGTTTTTTCGATAGTGTTGCTTATGAGGAAAAATATAATGAAATTAATATATGAAAAGCAACCGAGCCTGCTCCGTGCTGTGTTGTTATCATCTGAATTTACCGATAGATGGCGCTAAAAACTCCAAATATTTGTCTAGTTAAGGTACCCTTCTGTATACTATTTCTGTACTATCATATGAAGATAGCACGATGTATTGTAAAAAATTAATCCTCTTTCTAGTTGAACAGGCTAGCATTTTAGTCAAAACGTAACAGTCGTTTTTATATCACGTAGGATAAATTTTGAGACTCGCTCATATGAAAACATATAAAAATAAATATATTTGGTTAAATTTAACGTTATAATGTTTCTATTCAACAAAGATCTCAGATAATTTGGATCTAGCGAGACGTAATTGCGGCCATTCGTTACTACTTACTAAGTAATTTGGAGCTTATTATCCTCTCAGACCATTTAAATTTGTATTATAAGACGAGGAAGGCTTTGATAAAACAGACGGGTGGATTTAAATTAACATTATATATTAGATAATTTCATTGCCAGCGATGAGTGAATGAATTTTAAGCGTTCTTCAGTTTCATAAGCAATTTTATTCGAGTTTCTTCAATTCATCAATTTGTGTATTTCGCTATTGATTTTTTTTGAATGAAATGTGTTCGTGTCGAGTGTGTGTGATTGATGAAATTATAAAATTGGATGAGGCCTCGCTATAAATAACTTAACAATTGTAATTTTAGTAATTCAGTTAGGTAGTTGCGTTCAAATATTACATTTTAACAGATATGAATGACATCTATCGTCTGTCAATGGACGTTTTTCATGGCACAATTGTCATTCGGTATATCAGATTTCTATTAGGATGAGCTATATTATCGTTTTATTTCGTCGAAATCCAACAAGCAGTCACTGCATTTCATACTAACAATTCAGACTTACAAATTTTTGAACTATTAATAAGAATAGTGGCAATATATATACGCTTGTAAACGGAAACTCTAATTATATAAAATATTAATGAAGTTCTGAGAAACGCAAATGATTGTCAGCAGTTGTGAAATCTAGGCTCTATATTTAAATGCACTCTCAGCAACTTAGTAAATAAATACACTTAAAGTGATTACATTTACTTTTCATGGTGAAAGTTTTGTATACGGAAGACCGGAAAGATTGTTTTTTGGCGGATTTTAAAACCTATTTGGGCGAACAATTGATTATTTTCACTACGAAATGTTGCAAAGCACCATGATTAATAAAGAAAATTATTTAAAAACTGAAACAGTTAATTTTCTTACAGACACATACAAACATAGTGTGTATTGTATATATTTGTTTAAATATTTGTACATCGGACCTTAAACTTAACTTTATGTAGCGAGCGAAAGTTTAAGAGAAATTTCAAAGTCCGAGTTAACTGGGAGTCTCAATGAATTAGTGAGTTAACCTTGACGGTTAGACTAACATTTTACCATTACCATTTTAATTCCTCCATCCAACAATTATTGTCTGAGGCGGGGAATGTTTATAATTCACGCTGATTTTATTTTATTCCTCAAAAATAATTATTCAACCATACAGACATAATATGTAACATTATTATTATGAGATATTTATGTTGCAAATACGTGAAATCACCCGCAGAGGAGAAAGTGGCTCCTGAATGACATCTATAGATCATAGACTATCTTATAAAAGATCTGTCTGAAGTTTAATTTAAAAGCGTCTATACTAGATAGTAATGTTTATATTTATATATGTTCTTTGATATATAAATGTAGAGTGTATACTTAGACTACTGATAACATATTATCACAGTATTATAATTTCAAGCACGTTTATTCTCATTTAATGTATCGTAATAAAGATCGCGATTGTAACGGAGAAGGGAAAATATTAATGAAAAAATGTATAAATAGCTTAAATACGATCAGAGACCTACTCTATCTTCTATATGTTTAAGAAATGTATGGATCAGATTACAATTGATCAATTGTTGGGCTCAAGTCATTTTTAAATCACCTCCCCTTCGGTCAGTCATCCCATCCCAGTTTCAGTTTGAACATGCTTCAAGATCCAGCATGAATATGCATGGTTGAAATTAATAAATAGTTTACTGAAATATGCAAATGCATATGCGTAATGCATTACTGATAAACATCTAGGGTTGATGGATCATGTTAAATTGATTCCTTTAGTTTAGGTCAAGTGAGTGGAAACTGCCGCTTATTTTCTTGAACATATATTTAATTATAATATTTTTCAATATATTATACATAAAGTATTATATATTGAAAAATATATATTAATATGCGAGGTGGGCTGTAGATAGGATTGCTTTCAAAATTTTCATTACTTTAGAGTTTACCAAGTAAATGAAAATAAACAATTCCTTTTAGAAAAACGAAAGGAAAACAGATTACTTCTATTAATTAGTTCTATTGAATAATGCATTATAATTAATTAGAATTAGCTGGGAAATGTTTTCGTAGAAATTAAGATCACGTAACTGAAACAGGGTAGATTTTATTATCTTTAAACAGATGCAGCGGATATGTATATATTATTATCGCCGCCGAACAAAATTCATATCGAGAGATGAGTGATTGATTTTATATATAAAATATTCAGATTTTACGAAAGATATTTTATTTGATTTAATATTAATTTCGTATCTATTAAACGGAGTATTATTTGGTAATTGAAGAGCGTTGAAAGAAAATCGCAGAGATAACATTATACGACGCAATTACTTTGAAGCTTGCATACTGGTGAACTTTAAACCTTTACTAAGGGTATTTATGTAAAAGATATTAATTTTCGAACCATCAAACCATTAATTTGAAATTTATCTCCTATACATATCAGAGAAGTTAGAAGAAATAGAAACTTATAATGTTTTTTTTATTACAGAAGCTGTCGTTAGCATCAAAGTGAGTATAATGTCGTTATATAGCTGTTAGGAAAAATCTTTCGGACGAAAAAAGGGTAATTAGTGCTTCCCTCGCCCAGTCCACCGCAACTTAGACTTATTTTGTTGCGACATATATATACATAGCAGTCGTGTTATTAGCAGTTCTCGTCAATTACTAGACTCTATATAGTGTCGCATAAATGTAATATATATATTTTTTAGTGAAAATAATGAAGATAATTTAAATATTATCTGAAAGTTCATAGCTTTGCGAGATAGTCGTATCTTTTGTTAGTGTTCCATTGTTATCCGAGGGAGCCCTAATTAAATATTTCCGTGCTCTATCAGTGTGTGTGTGAGATCTCCAGCTAGGCTCTATCAAAGGGTTCATAGTTGGTGTTATCCCTTTAAGGAGGTGTTAGTGCTATCTGATAGTTTCGGCGGTTACAAACATTTTTTTATAGACGAATGTCGAGCTTCTTATTAAGTGTTATATCAATATTATATTTTGCCTGATTAAAGTCTAGTAAGTGTTATTTTTAATTTTTTTTTGATGCAAACATTTTGGTATTTTCATACGCTGGAATAATTTTCTTGTAAATATTTAATATATTTAATAATCATTACATGATTTCATGTTTGACTATTATTTATATGGTAAGAATGAGTGCTTGGTACAAATGACACTGCAAGTAGAATGAGATTATGTGTAAGATCAAGCTGCATACACAAATAGGTCTAAATTTAATTTCCTTAAAAGTTGTTTACTGAGTTTCAAAGCTTATATAAAATCTTCATTGGTTTCATGGACTGTGATGTCCGGTTATGAGGCCTCGAAGCGATCAGTAAACGATGTCCTTTGTGCAGTCCTCAGCAAATATGTACAAGCATCCGGAACCGCGCTCACCTAATTCATTAATGGCTTTGTGCTCACTGGTGTGTCGCCAAACGTTTTATATAGAATGTGAACCACGCTATAATATTTTCTGTATTTTTTTAACGCATCTCCATTATGTAGATAACCTCCATAATAATTTATAGTTATTGCAGAATATCGTGGAGTAGTCTTTAGATTTCCGTGACCGGTTCGTGTTTGGTCATCAAAATATCCAGGATTATATAGGAACTGATTGTTTTTAGACATACATATAGCTTTCTTTTAGCTCGGTTTGTACATAGACTGCTCTGTAATTCTAGATTTTTACTTCTTAAGTACCTAGAAAAAAATATTAGCTACAGCTTATTTTACTGCTCTTTTTCCTCTTTTCCTTTTTACTTGTTTCTTTATTGATCTGACAGAATTCAGTATCGTCCAAGATGTAGCAGATTATTCCTATTGTATTATATCTCTTGGTAAAATTTCACGGAATCACCTTTGGTCTTTAAGTCAATGAACACATTACAAGCATTGTGAGAGAGAATGATTGATTGCATACCCTCAAATCGGTATCGAGGTAAGGAGCCTCTTTTAGAGTGTGGATTGTATAATATTATATATTCATTCTTATTTATAAACACAATAATTATGAATACGTTACACCAAAGAAAAATACATCAATAAGTCATCGATAATGTCCGTTTTACTAAAGAAATTAACGTCAAACCTGTTTAGTTGAAAAATACAAAGAGTGGTTCTTTGTAAAGATTTGAGACATTCTTTATATGATAGACTACAGCATCGTGGAATGTATTTAATATCTTAAAAAAATGTATTTGGTATAATAATATGCATTGCTTCGCTTGGCGACTTGTCATTTACTGGAGGCAATCGATGTTTTGCGAGAAGCAATCTCTTTGCGATCACATGAGCATCGATGTAACGTGTGATTTAAAAAATATACAATATCAAACGTTCCTACATTGAAAATATATCTCAAAAACGAGCAGTTCATAAAATAGCACTCATTTCCGCATCCAAATACACATATTCTAATTTTCAACATAGCGTTATTATATTTTGGGTGAAGAAAAATTATTATTCAGGAGAAGTAAGTACTTAGACAACGCTATTCGTGACTTCTATATCTTATTAAAATAACTTCAAATAAACAGACTGTCTGAAATGTACGTGTGTTTTAAGGATCTCTATATTTTTCATACAAGATAAATAAGTATAAGACATTACATTCTGATTAAAGCTTTTAATTTAGTACAATATAATATGACCCGGAAAATCATGACGGAATTTGCATCTGCATATCGAATTCAATTTCAAATAAATAAATGTGTATTATAATAATTTTGTAAGAGGGTTTTATCATACGCTGTCGATGACTTCGTCTCCCAATTTGTTGGATTAGAATTGAACCCAAACGTTTGTCATATTATTTCTATAAAGTTTTTTCTCGTTAAGATATTTAAAGGTGTCATAAGTTTAGTTGGACTTGATGTTCGTAATGATGTTTAGTCTGCTTGTATAAATAATTTATTACACATCACTTTGGCATCTCTTTATTCGTAGGCGGTGATAAAACTTGTAATTTGGGCCACTCATCTTCTCAGCGTGCCAGCCGAGATGTAATGAAATATCTCAGGATATCTCTTGCGATTTAGGGTGGAATAATTTTATTAGTTTACATTTACAAGGGAATAATCCCTATTAATGTTATTAATTAAACATTCGCTGGTGATTTTGTTTATGTCTCTCCTGCTTATTTACGCTCCATGTTTAGTTGGGACTGCAGTTCTATATCGGTAAATTAGATTCAATTCAGTAAACTTTTAAAGGCATATTACATTATCCGTAGGGAATACGTTTCAGCGGAACTATTCACTAACTGGCGTCGGATTCCCGTGTAAAGTTTTCTAGTTATAAAGCATTAATTTAATTATAACTGTTGTATGAAATTAATGCTGTAATACGCCTTCAATTATAACGATGAAGTTAAATTAAAAACTCCATAACCTTGTTAGCTCTATTCATTAAATTATAAGCTTGTGCAAATGTAGTGTGTTATGTAATTTTGTACATTTACAGCACAAGGATGAGTGATATTTTTTCTATTATTAACGCTTTAGATATCAAATCGTTTTGAAATTTCATATTATTCTGAATTGATTGTTATTTTTCTGAAAATTTTCAACTGCCATCATAAAATTCAATTATATTTTCTTCCAAATGAAAGTGTTGTATAACTTAAGATCTAAACGCTACGAAGTCAGTTGAATAAAAGATATTATTGTTCATAAAAAATTTATCACAAAATCCATAATATTATACAAGTTCTTGTTTTAAAGTACGTTGGTAATGAAATGTATTTTTCAATTAGTTTAGATTCAAGGCAGTGGGTGTATCTTTGTGTGTAATTTTACAACTCATAGGTTTTTGATATTCATTGCTAAATATTTAGAAAAAACAAGATACATACATTTTATGTAGACCAAGCAATCTCTATACTTTGAAGGGGTTAGGGTCTTTATCTCTTCTTATTTATGTATAAAAAATGAATAAATTATTTGGAGCAGATATGAAAAAATAATCCGGTGTGGGTCTATTATAATTTATGTATGTCTGTGAATGAAATACTAACTCTTCTTATTAAGTACTCCGAGTTTTTTGGAAAACATCCTCACATTTACTCTATAAATTACTTTAAATTTTGAATATAATCTATAGTCCTCAATAGTCTTAAACTCTTGATAGTAAAAATAATACGATTCGATTTAGAACTGAGATGTGGTCTTTCGTGATATCTTATAAATGAAACCAGTCAATATGTCTTCTCTGCTTGATAATAAAAATGATTGATAGCTTAAAACAAAATATATAAATTATTTTTCTGATCATCCAACAAGATTAAGTTCATTACAACCACAGCAAGCTTTTCTTGGATAATATATTAAGTTGCTTATTAACCTGTTTCACCTTATTCACGCTTAATATTTCTATGAAGGAACATTCATATTAAATTGTCTCAAATTCACTCCGCTTCATGAGGCTGATCTTCAGTCGGAATCGTCTTTTTAAGCTATTCAATTATTACATATCATATCTATGACGCTCGACATAAATAAGGCACAATTAAGACACTGTGTAAGTTATACTGAGAATAATGCGACATAAATCGATATAAAGCGATCTTCGTTTTTCATTCATATATCTATATTGATACTATCTAAGGCCAGTGGCTCCCAAACTTATTTTGTCTACTGCCCACTTAGAGAATAAATATTTTTTTAGCGCC
>DVQP01000856.1:0-18921 GCA_018231745.1 Danaus eresimus | reverse complement strand
GTATATTTTGTAAACCACACATTCTTTTTTTTAAATACTAGCACGTAGGAAAGACGTATAAAATAAAAACATTAAAAAATGCATACGAGGAAATAAAAGTAAAAATTAAGAATACATGATTTTACCGAGATTGGAACCAGGAACTTTATGAATATTGGTTTCAAATTACTTTTTTATTAAAATATAACTTTAACTTAAGACCTGTTAAATGAAACAACACTGTGGAAACACCGTATCGGCCTCTTTTTTAGCTTCTCAAGTCAATTACTTTAAGTAGATGGGATAGAGTTTTATATTTTTATCAACAATTTTTTGTAAATCCTTAAGCTCCCCGTACATTTTATAATTAAAAATGTAAAGATGTAAGATCTCAGCGGCGTACAATTGGAGAGGCTTATGTACAGCAGTGGACTAAAATAGGCTGATGATGATGATAAAAGATATAACGTAACCGTTTATAATTTCATATTAAAATATTGTATTGATACTTCAACGATACTTTTCGATTAAAAGTTATGTGGTAAACGGAAGCTTTATATTAATTTTGCAGTAATGCATGTGGTTGCGTATATTTTTCACATTATTACAGCACTTTAAAACTCACACACACACACATTTCACATTATTACAGTACTTTAAAGAGAGTTTTCAATAAATTAACCTTACATGCTGTGGTATAAAGCACTTTATAGACTTAACATCAAAATAGTAAGCTTAAATTTCTTTTGAAATTATAAAGTATTATTTATTTCCCATTAAATATAGTACAATAACACTGTAAAATAAAATTTGTGACAAAAATATTAGAAAAAAATACAATAAATTATTTTTTAAACAAACCGTCAAATATAACTTGCGTTTTGTCTTAACTTACTGTGAGTGTTTACAGTCGCAGAATAAATAAATATTATCTTAACTTTACAAATAAAATGAATGGGAAAAACAAGTGTCCCTCATTTATACTTGTATTACTTTTTCATTAATTTTCAAGTTATTCTTATTTTGAATATCTGTTCAGCTGTTTTTAAGCTACAAAAGGATCAATTTATGTAATATTAGTTTTTGCCCGCAACTTCGTCTGCGACTTTCGAAATTATAAGTGTTTATCTGACTGGCAAAGCTCTGTTCCTCCTTAAATGCACTAAATAAGAAGATTTTTGAATGTATCACCTTTTTTTTTTAGGTCGCATGAAAAGTATACTATGTCCATTTGCTGGTTCTAAACTACCTCTCTACCAAATTTCAACCAAACCCGTAAAGACGTTCTTAAGTTATAAATAGTGTAACTAACACAAATTTAGCAACAAACTTCTTTTATAAAGAAGTCTGTTGCAGATCTTTATGTTTGATAGAAATTTTGCTAAGTTTTCAAACATCCTTATGTACACATAAGAATTTATAAAGAAGTTTTATTTTTTTTAAGTATTAAAGATATATTGTTTTGATCGGGATATTTTTTTCCGGATATTTACGCAAGATACGCCAATATTGCTATTTCTTGGAATGTGGGCAAAGATCCAAGAGCTCATTTTATGTTACGTATATTTATTCTGAATATTACGAATCTGGAAAACTTCGTTACACGTAATGTACTTACCCCATTTCGTAAATAACTTTTAGAATAAGGTACTGCATCGAATTATCTTACGCCCCAGACCAATTCATTACTCGGCCTAGCTGAAAATACTTTATATGTCATTCATGTATAATAATAAGCGGCCCCTCCTCATTTAAATCGGATAAAGATATTTATTACTTTTGGACTCATTCAAAGCTCTCCAAAAGTTAATTATTTAACTCTCATAATAAATCTCTCTAATCTATTAATTTAAAACATGTGATTTCATATTAAATATGAGAATTGCATAAATTTATAATTCAACTACAAAATTAAACTCCTAAAAACTAGACACTGAAATTTTTATAACGGACAGTAACCACATTTTAGAATGCAAGCTCTCATTAACAAAGGTTTTATCTTAAAAAGTAAGATTTGCCGTGTTTCCGGGTCTTTTCAATGTTATACTACTAGGAAAAGTTAAATCAGATCATTTGTAAACGTAGTAATATAGTTTTCATTAAAAAAAACCTGACGAAAATATGTATATTTCTGTATTATGACCGAAGCTTTTGGTAAATTTTATTTCACATACTGAACATAAAATATTTCCGATAAAAAGCATCTCAACTCGTTTAATTTTTAAAAATTCTGTGTCTTATTTGAAATAAACAAATATTATGAGTAAATCTGAGACTCGGAAAAATCCTAATTCTATAGGATGACTACATATTTAAGAGAGAATAAAATTAATAACCTAATATCTAGAATAAATTTCATTACTATTTCATGACACCTATAATTATGATCAAGTATTGCGTTTTGTGTTGCAAAAAAACTAATGTTTGTCACCTAAAGCCAAGGATTTTTTAATCCGAGTTAGTTTGAAATATTGTTCAATAGTCATCCAGGTCTTGGAAAAGTGCCAGGAATCTTGCTTACAGTTTTGAGGTTAAATATTTGCAGTTTAACAATTGATGAATTACAAATTTGAATGTAAGCAACGCCTTATTATTCCAACACTTTTTTGTCATTAAAAATCACAAGAGTTACCCTGAATTCATTAGTATAGGTTTAGTGACTGAAGGTAATTCACGCAAACTGGTAATTAATGAAAAAGTTACAATCACCACTATCTTAGGTATTTTGTGATTCACATACTATACATGTATATTTATATATACGTATACATGTATATATATATTGTGAATGTGTGTTAATCTCGATATAAATAAAATACCATCCATATTTTATACAAAACATTTTAATACTAATTACTTATAAGAACATTGTTAACTATAGATAAAGTGGTCTGAAATTATGAAATTCTGACCAAGAATTAAAGTATTTTCAAGTTAAATAAACTTTGATGTTAAAGATGATAAACTATCATACGCTCCAGGGCAGAATAATTTCCAATATCACGGTTGCTTACTTTGCTATCAAACCCATCATCCCAGTCTAAATCCTACAAAAGACATCTTTGTATCATTTTGTAATTCCAATAAGGTTACATTTAGTTCACAACAGCGTATTAAATCAATATTCCAAGATTTTGGAGCAAAATCGTCTTAAGTCATATATGTAGATTTTTATATCATTATAGACCAACAATCAAGTGCCTGTATACTATGAAACCACAGGATTAAATAAATTAGAGTTTGCCTTTTATAATCCCTTTTGTTATATCCGTTTTTAGGAATTTCTCAGTAAAACCACAGATTTCCCTGTGTACATATCCTTACCGGACACATTCATTTAAATTTTCATTTTCATACATAAATTTAAACTTTTATTAGAAAAAAAATCCTATTTTTCAATTAAATTTTTAATACTTTGAAGTATTTTTAAGCAATACATAATACTTTCTAAGCAATTAAACTGTGCAATCTATCCATTGATCTAATGTGCATTTAATGGCTCTATAACCATCGTGAAACTAAATGATTGTGTATGTGCTGTGTATGCCTTATTTGATGTGTTCCCAAAGCATGATGAACCTTTATTGAGGTGTAAGCCTTCCCATAACGCAATTAAAACAACTATCGTGGTATAACATCCAGAAACACCTAATTAAAAAGCACGCTGCATAAAATTAATTCGTCTAAATTATCTAAAACAAAATTAAGAACCTTCTTTATTAATTATACATCAAAATAAATGTGTTGTGAAAAGCTTGTAAGGGTGCTAGTTTATGTAAGGGACGTGGTGTTTGACGAGGCTACAGGGACGTCACATTCGCCAACTAACAAATCAATTTTGTGAATAAACCACAGAACAGGCTAACTGTCGACTGTACAACCTGACATTTTTTAAAGAAATGGGATTTTTATGTGTTTTTTTATAGCAATTTGTAGTGAAAAGTTATGTGGGATACCGATAAAGATATTTATACAATTAGATATATGTAATGAGATATGTAATATACATATAATAATTTAAAATAAAAATAATGAAAGATTAAAAACAGATACATATTTTTTATGAATTCGGGGATGAGAGATTGTACAGTCGAATGCCATGGTGGTGCGTAATGTTATTTGAAGCCCACCGTTCTAACGTAGTTGACCGTGTCTCCTGTGGCTTCAGTGAAAGCGCGTCTTAGTCGAGCCCGGCGGGTCTGCGACAGGGTTTGTGGGCAGAGGAGCAGTCCCTGCAGGTTAGAACAGAAATCAAATCAAACACTAAAAATTTGATTTGATTTTAACGGAACCTCTCAACACCCTTACACAGCATTTACATCCGGACTTTTAAAATCTGTAAATTAAATTTATTTAATTCATTTGCTTGCTCTTATTTAAAGTTTTAAACGTTTTTTAAATTATATTTCATTTAAGAAAATCTATGTCGCTCTAGAAGGAACCGTAACATTCGCAATCACAAAAATTAAATATATATAATTATTGTGTTGAACGATAAATTAATCAATCCCAATAATTACTTAACATAAATTGTCTTTGAGGGTTTTTAGACGTTTGAGATTATGTTTGTTAATAAGTAGAAAATCTTTTCTTTGTAAAATCGAAGAAGTTTTTTTTCTTTTAGACAAAAAAAAATCCTTTTAAGCGACATCGAACTAATTTTCAAGACGAATTTAGTTACACGAAGCCGCTTAAGCAATTATACAGCTGCCTTCTTCTGGCAATTCATTCAGTGATCTAATTAAATAGCTTTAGCAGTGTGCTGATTTGCGTGTTCAGCGATACCTTTTCATTATAAAGCATTTTTAGAACAACAGAAACATTAACTATATTACATTTACTTTTTTCAATTTTTTAATTACAAAACATTTTTATCCTTTTATTGAGCATTTTGTTTTAAGCAAATTCATTTATTTAAAAAATATAGTGTATTTAAGCCTTTATATTTTAAAATATATGTTAATAATTAAATAACATTTGTACCGCAAGATTCGTTACATTCGTGTTGCTTTTTTAATTAATACCTGAAATATTTACCGTCCACCCTTATAGGTTTAAGGATTTTCGTATACTTTATAAATAAATTGTGGTCATTTGCGCCATCTGTTGGTATATTTACTCACCTGCTTGAAGGGTCGCATTCCACCGTTGATTCGTAACGAATCCGCAGCTATTCCTGCGATTCCATCGCCAGGTTCCCTCAATTGCCGCAGTGAGGCGCTAGGGTGTTGGTGTGAATGATGAACACAGTGTGTCGCGCATGCGCTAGACTCAGGTTGCGAACTCTGTCGAATAATTCTTGTACTTGTTGCTGGTAACAATAAGGCCGGTGGTTGAATGACAGGACATGTGCTTACAGCGTGGAGCGAACTACATCCGCACGGGTAATGAACCGCCGACCGAACACTCTCCCTTGACACAGATCGCGCTAGTTGTAAGGCGGACATTGGGGCCGTCGACTGTCTTCTTTCACAAACACGACATCTACTATACGAATGTGGAACTAATTGACATGCCGGTACTGATCCTCTATGCGAGCAAGTTGTGAAAGGTGACACGAGTGTCTGCGGTCGGTCGGGAGGCTCACGGCATTGCAATTCTATGTCCGGTACACTTCTAGTTGTTCCTTCTTCAATCCTAATTGAAGCAGCACTCTCTTCACTCCCCGGACCACCCGATAATTGCGGTCTTAAATGAGTAGTACAATCTTGTCTTTGTAAAACTGGCTTAACTGTTCTATTTTCTGTGGGAACTATTACTGTTACTGATGGTCCAGAAACTAAAAGGCTTGCTGTTTCATCACTACTACCATAACCGGAATTAGTTATAGCTTCAGTACTATCAGTTGTTGGCACAGACATTATGTTTTAGGATCTGAAACAAATAGAATGAAATATAATTATTATTTTTATTAATTTGGGTTATATGATTATATATCTTAATTAAAGCAGTAAAATTATTTCTTATAAAACAAGTTGTTCAATAAATACATAGACAAGAGAATAAAAATGTATAGAAAAAGCTATAGGTAAATGAACTAAAATGTAACATCTCGAAGAAAGCCAGTAGATCTTGACCTGTTAGGGTGTAAATACCTATTTATATTATTTAACATTATGAACGTATAGAGAAAAGTAAATTCATTGGAAGTTTTCTTGTAACAGCAATACCTTTAACGACATAAAAGGAAGGTTATTTGACAAAACATAAATTTAAAAGCACTTGTGATACGTTTTCCGCTCATAAAAATGAAACTGCTGTATCGTAGAAACACACGTAATGCACTGTTCTGCACGTCTATCCTTATACATTTTGATCTCTTCCTTTGTTCCCGTTTCAGTTTTTTTTTTTAAGTTATTATGTTAAGCTGAATTTTCTTTTATTAAATAATAAAAATCATTTGAGTAATATGTAATTGAAATAAGACAGATATTTTCCGAGTTACTATACAATTTAACAATTTAACTACACAGTCCCGACGTTTTGGTTACTTTTCAGCAACTATGTTCACGAGTAGAAGAGTTGAAATTAGTTTTCAATGAATATACGGGAAAGTCTTAGATCTCATTAATATGTACATTTCAATTGCGTTAGTGAAAAGTACAATTTCTTTCTCTGTGTCTTTGTTATTTTTTATTGATATCTTGTTCATATTTATTTCACCAGTCATTTCAATATTATTTCCTACAGTTAAAATTTTTGTGATTTTAAAATCTGAAAGATAGAAGATACACTTAATACAGTCGTATATTGCCCTATTATAATAGGAAATCAATTGATCAGAAGAAAACAATACAAGTATAATTAATGGAATATAATATTCTATTTCACACAATCCGAAAACAAAAATGTTTCGCGTATTTTAAGAACTAAAAACTCACAAACTTAATTCATTTACCATTATATCGGATACAAAACAATGAATGCACACACTTTTTAATATACGTACATAGACTAGTTTCCAATAAAATAACAACCTTAAGTTGCTCTTTACTTACAATTAACTGTAGGTTTACTTTGAAGGGCGACCCAAATTTTGTAAAAACAAAGTCAAACTTCAAAACATTCCGGCTTACTCGAAATTAAGCCGTAGGACAGTAGTGTTTACAAAGTTACCTAAACAAACTGTCTTAACCAAGTATATTTGGCTTCATCACGTAATGTGCTGTTCATTGGGAATTATATTTCATGTATAACTTACAGTATGAACTGTACTTAATGAGAAACTTAAAACTCATAATATGATTATTCTTTAGATATTTTTTTGCACAAACTAGGCATATTATCGCTATGGCCTCAGTATAGAATAGACCTTATGATTTCGCATCTTGCAATCCGAAAATTATTCGAAGGCTGTGATAATACGCATGGCTTTAACAGTTCAATATGTTATTATAATTTAGAAAAGCAAAGAAAGAAGAAATTATATTTTAAATAGAAAAATTCATAAAATTAAACGCTCCAATAATTGCCATAGTGCAAAAAGCAATGCAGAAAATATTGAAAGTTACGTTATATTGTTATTGGCATAGAAAAGATTGCAACTCGAATCGATATATCAATAGATTAACCTCGGACTGCCTCATGACGGGTTTGGTGAAATTTCCAAAAAACGCCATCTGAGAAAAGAAAAACATTTTGATTATACGTTATTAATAATAATGTTAGATTGAATAGAAAAGGTTTTGTTGTATCTTAATAATAATTTATTTTCTGTTTACATTAAACCTTTTCTTTTTTCCGTTTAGACATAATTGTTACTAGTTCAATAGATGATTGTTCAAATTAATATAATAATAATTATGTGGTTTTCTCGAAAATTAAATTTATCTGTTAAATTAAGTAAACGCTACTCTAAAGGAAGCTTATCTGTTGGCTGTTGAGATTAAGGATATCCCTTTCATCAGTTTATGATATCTTTCCATCTACATGTTGCCTTATCTGATACTCTTATCGAGAATCATAATTTAAATTAAACAATTCATTTTACAGCTACATAGATATTGCTTTTGAAAATTTTGACAACTGGGAATTGTAATTTGTATCAAATGAGAGTGCAAGTCCATATTTCATTGATTTTGTACTGATATATTTTCTAAGACCTAAGACTTTCGCAAGTATTCATTTAAATAAAACTTATTTTTTTCGGATTACTCTACGATTATTTTCTTTTAACTAAAACTCCCGATGTTACAGACCGAATTAAGTAATAATGTAAAAAATATTAGTTTTATTTCAATATTTTCTTCCTGTTAAATACGAATAATACTAAAATGTCAGTTTGTTATAATTCCCAGTTGTCAAAATGAACATATAATAAACATTAATGAGTCAATAAATATAGTAGAACAATACGGGTTTGAATTAAAATATAATTCAATATGTAATTATAGAAACATTAATAACGTTAATTGTTACATCTATTTGCTAGGAGTAGACACGCCAAATGGCAATATTTCGTGACGACTCTGTTTAGCCGCGGAAACTTAAAACATTAATATTAACAACACATCAAGTAAAAAACCAGTTTTCAACAGATTAATGTCTTCAAAAACAATAATTACTGTACTCCAAAATACCTTTTACAAGTTTAATTTTCAATCACATCTATACTACAGGGAGGAGTAATAAAATAATAGCAAAAGTGACTCGTGTATGACTTTCAATGTGAATAACACAAGTTTCATTATAATTTGCTAGCTTTTCTGGTAATCCTCAGATGAATTGCACTGCAGTCTGTGAAAAAAAAAACTAAGACAAAGGAAGTCTTGAATTTTTATAAATCTTATACTACTTAGTATGTACATTTTATGCGACGGAATCTATTCATTCCTACATATTTTTCTTGATATATCTCTCAGTAGTAAAAATTGTAACGTGGGACTAATGTAAATTAAATATCACCCAATTACTTTATTGTAATCGGGGATTCACTCATGTACGTAAATATTATTTCAGAGCTCCTTTATTTTAATGGCATAGGAGACAATCGGTCGTTTTGGATTTGTGTCAAATGTTTATATATGAATTCTCTTGATTAGATAAAACTATATTTTTTGCAAAAAAAAAATTGTCTCAGAGATGTGTTTCATGTCCTCATAAAAATGTTAATGTTATCATGCCTACCTTTTTGTTTTGCAAATGCACAATTGAATTTTTTGTATGGTTAGCATTCCGAGAGAGTTATATTTTTTTTAATGTTTAAGCCTTCAAATCCAAATACAACTATAGTATAACATTATTTTTATACTGGAGCACGGGAATCAATTCATTAAATATACATAAATTAATTTATAACTAACACTATCTTCACTTATTGCCTTAATGTGTGAGTCCTTCAGGACTGTCATAAGGCACAAAATCAATAAACGCTTATTGTATCATCAAAAATGCTTGATCGAAACTGTGTCGAGGTCGACCACGCGATATGACTATTAAAATAAAAGCATATTTACAATTTAAACAATTCTAAAAGCTAACCCTATCTTCATAGATGTATTTTTCATATAATTTATAATTATTAATTTGTATATCAACACATTAAATAAAAAATAATATACATTTTTCATTAGTATTGCCGTTACAACAATTGTAATGAGATGATAAGAACATACTTTATTTCAATGACAAACTAATATGTAAGAAAAAGTTGGATTCTTAAACTCATTGATAATTATTTATGTACGTTCGTAGTATTTGAATGTCAAAGGCTATTTAAATATGAACTGGAAATAAAACACTTGAATAAATAAATTACACGAGTCCGGGTCCATTGCCAGATGGTCGATGAATATATATTTTATCGTTATAACAACACGAGAGTTACATGGAAGCATAAATTTAAGTGTATACTCATAAAATGCACTCGTTTTATGAATAGTTAAGAAAAATATTCTCATACATTTATATAATATAAGCAACTCGGATATTTAATCTTTTAATTACTTTGCTCACTTGATTCGTCGTATTAAAATAACATTGCATTTCTATGATCAATGTTTTTACACTTTTAGCGATATTAGGGTCTGTAATCATCAGACAAGTATTACATTAAAAATGACATATTGCTTGTATTCAAGTATAATGGGATCCTACAATATTTTTCAATTATTCCTCATACTAAATATCATTTATATGCTAGTAATAAATCGGGTGAAAGCTAGTTTATAGATGCAGTTGAGATACGAAACAACGGTAGTAAATTTCATATTTATGAAATCACCAAACAGTGCTTCGGAGCTTATACCTCCGTATTAAATATTACTCAATTCTCGGTTCTGGATTTGTAAATAACATGTTATTTGAATTGAACTCCATACATAGAAACTGTCTAAGTAAGTTCGCATTTACATTTTTAACTTCATCAACTTACATATCCGAATTAAAATGGTTATTGCAAACACAATAAATTATTTTTTATGTGTTCTGATTAAATATTTCTCCTTCCCTCATTATTGAAAGACGAATACTGAAAGAATTATTAAACAAATAAAGAAGTTTTTTTTATCATATGTTTTTGAACCACAGATTTCTAGTTTATATTCCCACGTTAACATACGTTTTTGCTTTCATTTGAAATACGAATCCGCAGTTCAGAAAACTTGTTTTTCAAATGTTATTTTAATCTAAAAATAAATTAATATTTATTATTGTTTAAAAAATAAAATAGGAACAGTTTTTTTTTATTAAAATTTGGATAGTTTTACAATCACTGTTATAATTCTATTTTGAATAAGAATTGTTTGTTATTATGCACATAACAATTTTTAGATAGCCATAATATTGTTTTATCTTCAATTTTACAACCTATTTCATTTAACGTTTAATAAAGTTATTATTATAGGAGTATCAAACATAAAAATGGATATAAGGCTTATCGTGCACAAAATATATAAGTTAAACAAATCTAATATGGTAGTTAATCTACAAGGATCTATTTATACCATACTAATATTTTCATAAACATATCGTACATCCGAAGTTATTAGTATAAGTTAAATGAATAGTGGTAGTCAAAAGTACTATGAACTATTTTTATACGGTGAATAATATTCTAATTCACCATTTAACAAAAGGTTACCAAATACAATTACTTATTAATTAACTACACCTCTACTACTGTTAAATCCTATGTTTATACAGTTACACGCTAAACAGTTATCTTGGACAAAATGAACAATCCGATATTTTAAAATATAAGTTTATAAAGTTGATGCGGACTCTTTTAATAATATTAGCGATTTGTGTCAAAGAACATATTGCAATTTATTTCATATTGTTATCATCAAATATTTGTGGTTAATAAATATATGACTAATATTTCTTTAGATATGCAAAGATAATCAGTTTATTAAATTAGTTCCCCATATACTTCCCCAAACAAAATATTGCTTTTAATAATAGCGAAGATAAAGAGTTCAGTGACAACTAAAGAAAAAAAAATTATTGTTATGCTAACAAATAAAATTAGAAATGTTATATAGTATTATAAAATTATGTTGAAGATTCTTTTTTGTGTAGAGTGTATTTTGAGTGACACCTTATACACGAATCGCGGTCTATTTTGAATGCAAGTGCGATGCACTTCGTGAAAAGCCAGAAAGGATTGAGTCATGCTGGTAAAAATACATGAAAGCCAGCATTGCGGAAGAGTCTAAATTTAAAATACCAGTATACTTACTGCGGTATTAATATCATGTCTAAAATAAACTCAAATAATCAGCTCAGCGAGAGATACAAAAATTTACAAAATTACAATAAAAAACAACGCTATAAATCTGACTTATTATAATATAAGTAGCTGTTAATCGCGCCTCCGTCTGTGTAAGAAAAATAAAAAGAAACAATGAAAAAAAATTTAGGATCCATATGCGCCGTGCCTCCCACTCGCACGTAATAATTCGGGATCTTGGTAAAAACTGCCAATAAAAGTCACGTTAAACGCGGTTCAGCCATTTTAGAGATTAGCCAAAACAAACCGACACTCGTATTTTACTTACACACACACACACACACATACATATATATATGACGTAGGTTAATTGAAATAGATTGAAAAATATTTACATAAAAGTCGATAATTGATCAGTTATCGGACGGGATGAAAAATGATTAAATTACTAAAATTTTAGGGGGAACAACCCTTATCACTTAGGGGTTTGAAAAATAGATAGTAACCGATTCTCCGATCTACTGAATACGCATATAAAATTTGTAAAAATGAGTAAAGTCGTGTCCAAGGAGTACGATAACTAACATTGTGACATGGAAATCTTATATCACATTTCGTATTTAATGTTAGATGTGTTGTAGCTGGAATTAATGTTTCTGAATATTATATTATAAATATACTTAATAATGCTAAGGATTTTGTAACATTTTATAATGGTATGAAAAAATAATTTTAGTAGAAATGTAAAAGTAATAACTGAAATGTACACGATTTGAAGAACGAATATCAGAGGCACATTAAACTTTCATAACAAAACACGTTTGTGTATTAGTATGAAGCATATTCCAGAACGTCGACATAAACTCGTCTCCGTGTTCATCATAATTAAACAGCTTCCAACAGTGTCACAAAAGCGCAGCCCATTTGCCGACAAAGTAATAAAACAGATAAACAGAGCTTTTATTTAATGGATAAAGGAAAATGTTTCTATAAACTAGCAGCATGAAAAAAAAATCATTTTTAGATTCAAAAATTTTGGCATCCTTTTTACTCACTATGACTATGACCATAAAGTTATAAAGAACTTTCTTTACAATGTAGTTTTAAAGAACTGCATTCGCGTTTGTTGGTCTCTGTGTAGTTTAATGCACAAACACGGAAATATATAAATGCACGTAACAATTTGCTTTGAATAAAATTACAATTTTTTTCTCTCTTGAAAAAACGATTCCTTTAAATTAACCAATATATTACACGTTACGAGGTCATTTCCCAAAAATATGGAGACATATTACTCCTTAATGTACGTGACACCAAAATTTATTTAGTTTACTTCAACTTGTTGCTATATAAGTAAATAGGTAGAATAAACAGCAATAAGAACTGTGAATACAGATTTTGAGATTTGATTTTCTATGATGTCAGTTCGGCAGCGTCACAAAATCTTTATTTCCTTTCTAATAATCAAACAAATTTTTAAAAAGTATATCTAGATGGTGAACTATATATTCAATAATGTTAAACGTTTCCTTTTACTTGGATCTGTTAAAATATTGTTAGTTTTCTGAATAATAACTTTTATCAAATCATGAAGGTGTGGATTTAAATTGATCAATTCTGCATTGTGATTACTTGATGGGATATCGAAAAATGGGGAAATTAATAGAAAAGTTGTTCTACTCAATACGTAGACTATACCCTTTTTTTATATATGGGGCCGAGACGTGGACATTGAAGGCAAGAGAAGAAAGTGCAAGATGCGAAACAAAGATTGTCTCAAAGTTATTTGAGTATAAGTAACATAAGCCGTACATTTAACAAAAGCTGAATTCAGTCATGGCCTTATACAATTATAACCAAACTCTTAATACAACTAGCTGATCTGAACTTGATTGTTCGGTACTGTTCTGTTTATAACACGATATTGTATCTTTAAAGGAGTCTTGTTTGCGACTAGTAAGAGAATCTATATGTTGATATATTCCTTTTGATAAATTCTCAAAATAATTCGGTAGGGTTTATAGGTTTGTTAAAAGACAGGAAAAGTTATGAATGTATATTCGCCTAAGATTTTGAATCACAACATTATCTAGTATCTGTTTAAGTGACTTCATCCAAAAAAACTTTTATTCTTAGGGCCGCAAAAGCAAAAAAGCTAAGTAGTAAAAAAACGATAGTATTTAATAAACAGGAAATTAAAAGAGATTTGCAGTTTTTGCAAAGTTAATATCAACAATGCCGCTGTATTAAACTGCTAGTATTCCAATGCTCATTTCCACTGACTACGTCTGCATCAAGTCCCTTATTTTATGACTGAAAATTAAACTTTGCTGTAGAATCAGCTTTTTAGATATGACTTATTCCTTTTGACCTAACTGGAGGGCTAAAAAATTGTTGTTGGTATACAATGTTACTTATATTTGTTTGTTAATTCTGGCTTGCTTTCTCCATGGCTGCTGGACAATCATTACTATTAATTTTAGCACAAAAAGAAAATATAAATAATACTATTTGTTGAAAAAGATACTTGGAGTAAAATAGTCATGAATTATTTAAAACTTAATTGAAACCATTTTTGTATTTTAAAGATTTGCTTCTCTTTTTTACCATTATAAGTATTTTAACAAGGCATAGTATAATAAAACCTATTTAACATTTCAAGTAAAATATTATAAACAACTATCTTCAATGCTGCTATGACTAAAATCATTTAGAATTTCGAATGTTTATAAATCACAATAAATTTATATAAAGAAGAAAGAGCAAAACAGGCAGATGTTTGATCTTGTATTCGTTTCGTTAATAGTTAATTTAATAATAAGTGAAGAGTATTTAAAGACGAAGACGGAGTGTGATAAAATATGTTTTGAAATTGGCTATGAGTTTCAAATATAGGAGTTTGTTAAAAGGCTTTTACAAGTCAGAGATTTTAATTATTGTTGTACGTGAATAGTACCTAAAGAAATCAAATTATGTACACCTTAGAATTTTAGTATTTATTGAAGCCGTGATTAAGATTACCTTGATTTTTTTGAGATGATACGGTAATAAGTTATAAAACCTACCCGGTTTCTAGTCCTATGAACTAGTACTACTAAGCATATAATTTTTAAATAACGAATCCAGAACTATTGGATATCACGTGGTAGCAAAAAACACGACATTTAATGGAAATATCTAAAAGGAAGTAGTTTAAATATTTTAACAGATCTGCAAAAAAAAATATTGCAGGATCTATTGTATAGACCACATCAGTCATGTTAATTTTGAAGTTCATTTCTACCGAAATCCTATATCACAGGAAAGATACGATAAGAAATATACGATAGTAAAAGGAAAAGTTAATTTTATGAATGTTAGAGAGACGAAACCTCTAAGCATTCCATGGATTCACCGTGCGGATGCCGGGTCCATCGCGTTGCGGGAAGGGGAGCTTCAAAAGTGCCTGGGTCTTGCGACACATCTTACAAAATTTCTCTAATCTGGGAGAGTCACCTGCAACTTATGCTCATTTGATGGATCTCATATTTAGAATTCTCGACTTGCGGAATAAGGGTCTTCAATATATCCGTATCTTTAGCCTTCCAGCTTGCTCCTAACCCTACACTGTTACTATGCGCCCCCATCATAAACTGTTTTTGGAATTGAAGTCTCGATTCTAGCGCTAGGGCATCTTTGTCTTTTGGAAGTGATGTAACAACGTCCTCCTGGGATTGCCCAAGTATATGTCTCTTGGAAACTCTTAGGTGCTTATAGAGTTCCGGTAACCATTACTGATTCATACCATAATTATTTCGATCTCTGAATAACGCTGACGGGTTAGCCGATCGCGTGAGCCCGAGCTACAACTTCCAAACCTTTAGGACGCTTGCATCTAATTTCAACAGAGGGGTCTTATTAAATTATAGACGAGGAAAAGCCAATTCAATCGTAATATAACATAATTATCGTAGATCCAAGCTTTTTTGGCGTTACTAATCGGTTGGTTATCTAGCTTTCAAAACAAAAAACGCTAACAAAACAAAACAACTAACAAATCAAAACTAAAAACGGCTAAAAACGCTAACTACTATTTTTTCTAAAGATGGACCTATATTATCTATCTTAGGGCCGAGAAATTTAAAAGGAACATTTTCCGTAACCGTAGAAACGAATTTGCAAAGTGAAAACGTAATAATAACTTTATTTCATTCAATTTAAAAGATCCCCTACGCATTAGTTTCAATTAACGATTTTACTGGCAAGCTTGAAGCACTTAACCCAAGAAGTGTATGCCAAAAACGCTTTACATAAATTCGAAATAGAACTGGTACTCTTATACTGCTGAACCAATATTAATTAAACATAGTTATAATCCACCACAGAGAAACTGACATTCAAATGAAAAAAAAGCATTGAAATGGGATAATTCATTTGAGAGCTACGATTTCACAGACAGATTCATCCACACACATAGATATCAACGTCAAACTTTTCATAGCCCTGTTTTTGCGACTGGAGCTAAAAGCAATGTTAAGTACTTATTTACTTGTTTTTTATTAAAGCTTCTTGCAATTTCTAACATATATTTATTTCGATCAATACGAGTTACCAAAACGATTTAGAGGATCGATAATAATTTGGGCAATAAGGTTATGAGAAAAAAGGTACTAATGGAAAAAAAAAGGTTAAAACGATGGCGTTAACATGAGGAACAGTAAGTAACAAAGGACTGGGAAAAGATTTATTCTAAATATTGTCCTCTACAGAATAATTATCTTGATGATAATTCATACGATATTGTAAACTTATTTTAATAATCTAAACTCAACACAAATAATGCAACGTAGACCTTGGTAATTATAAAGTTAAAGGTGTAGAAAAAAAGCGGTTTAATATATTTTGAGCGTTTATTCGCTAATTAATTGATACATGTTTTAATAGGGAGAAACTAAGTTATTAATGAAACTATGGCCATGGATTTTGTCTACACATTTACTTAGGTAAATTTGCAGTAATTAATTATTACACAATTAATTATAACTCACTTTAGTTCATAACGCTTCAGTAGTTGTCTAATGATGTAATAGATTTTTTTTTAGTTGTTAAAGTTTTTGTCACGCTCGTCATATTGAACTTTCCTCATTTTTACGTGCAATTGGATATTTCATATAATAGAATTGTATTAATATTATTTTAGGCTAAAAGAACAAAATGTTACCGGTAAACAAAAATCTTTATTTGTATTTGATATTTTCCTGGAAGGCCGAAATATCAAAATAAATGTATTTTGCTAAACCAATATATTTTTTTAAAGGAAACCTTAGTGGATTTCCCAAGATAGCAGTAATATAGTTTCTGAATTCTGAAAATTCTATCACTATCTTTAAACTATAAACGTGTAAAATATATACAATGTCGCTTTTTTATTTTAAATTTTTGTCCATTAAAATTACTGAAAAAATTACGAGTAAAAAAAGTAGTTTTGAAATTTAAATCAGTCTTTTAGCAAAATTATTAAAAAAATAATAATAAAAAAACAGTCATAAATAGTAACACACCAAGTTTGATATTTATCTATACGAGATCATTATATGAGTTTTTTTAGAACGGACTGAATCGTTAAGTGAGTCTTTAAAGCTTCATTGGGCGCTAAAGATTTTAATTTGCAAGTTAAGATGCTTGGTTGTGACAAATATTTAGGTACGGAAATTGAATTACCTTGGAAAAAAAATAACCAACTAACTTTCATTATTATTAAATGTTTGTATTTATTATTTAGTATCGATTTTGTAATTTCTAACTTTTTGAATGCAAGCCTTATTTTTAAGACGTTGGTTGGTAATTTCACTATATACATATATTATAATATGAATAGATGGGTGTCTATGGAATAATCAGGCTTAATTTAAGGGTACTACAACTACAACCTTTTATTTTTAACAATAATAACAAGAAAGCAATCATCCTTACAAAAGTAATTTTGATTTAAAACAAGAAAACTTAATTATAAAATCCTAACATTTTATATGTTTTTAATAGAAACTTAAGAAATATTCATAAAAAATGTTTAATTGTAAAAAGTAAATTACCAATGAATCTGAGGCCACAACTTTCAAAACGATTAAGAATTAATCTAGGGCACAGTGATAAAACAATAGTAACTCGACCAAAATCACCTGTGAACCCATTATCGATCGAGTCGCGACCACAGCAAACTATAAATAATTCATGATCTTCTAGTCTACCAAAAGAAAAGACTATGTTCAGTCATGTAACTTTTAAATTTTTCAATATTTATTGCAGATTTTATTTTACACGTAATATTTCCTATCATTTTATGTTCTTAAATAGTTTCGAACTACTGGTACGATTTTAAGAGCTACATAAAAATAATTTATTATTCTCATATCCTTTGAATTTGGTTAAAATAATAAGATATTTTGTATTGTTTAAATAAAGATTTCAAATCATAATAATCAAATTATGGTCTACTACTTCTTTGTATCTCAATTCAATAGTAGCAATAATAGCTGTTCAGCCAACAAGCTTTGATAGGTTCTTCGATATTGGTGGGTTTTCCGTTTAATATCTATTCTTAAAATTACGTCCTAAAGGGCTCAAGGGGTTACGACTGTCACAGAGATGAATTCAAGAGACCGGACCTCGAAGTTTCAAAAACGAGGGTCCCACTTGGGGTTGCAAAAATATTCCGACCACCGTCGGCAGAACCTGTGTGAAGCAAAACCTACTCCTCGCCGACGAAAGCGATCTGAGTCAATCTAATTATAATGTGTGCCGGGGATATTTGTGTCTGTATTGTTTGTCAACATCTTTTAATGAGTGCTTTAGAGCAGACCTTTAGGCCTTCTCTTGTGTAATTGGAAATTTAGAGAAAGAGAGTAGTCGACCACTTTAATTATGAGCGGGTTCGGGTGCGTTGTCACGGTTTTTAAAAATCTATAATATTGTCCTGAAATGCGTGGTTCTAGTAATAATAGAAATTGAAGTTCCCTATAAAAATACGAGTTTATGATGTATCAAAATGGGCCAGTAGCAGTAACAATGAATTGTTTGTCATAAGTATTGTTTGTGTATGGAAGTATGCAACTCTTGTAAAGTGTGACCTTATTTTTAAAAAAAGTCTTAGTTTTACATATTTATCCGGTCTTCGAAGTAGGTGGCAGGCAGGTAGGTAAGGAAACTATCCAAGATGATTCCTAGATATTAGATCTTATTTTTTAAGGAATATGGCAATCGTACGATGTAAACTATCTACCATAAATACTGGT
>DVQP01000855.1:0-18927 GCA_018231745.1 Danaus eresimus | reverse complement strand
AATCAAATGAAATTCCTATGAAATAAGGTTGATAATCCAGTATAATAATCTTGAACAATAAATCTAAACGGATAATGGGGTACGAATAACCAAACTTCAGCACTGTTTATGCATGGGATGGAATTGAAATGAATAAACCAAAGTTATTTCTTAATTAGACAACGCAGAAGTTTGTGCGTTTCGTCGGAGTATCAGAATTAACCAAACTTGTTTACCTTCCTACAGAGACGTAGTATAAAACTTCGTAAATGTGATGATAACAGACGTTAAATGAAACAAAATGTGCTCCAGTGAAACTCGTGAGTTAACAAAAATAGTATTTACAGTGCAGCTACAAAGGAAGGGTCCTATGTAACGACGAAATACATTGAAGATGAGTGTGGTTTATAAAAAATACACATTTAAAAATGTAATAATAATTTACGTATTATTTATTCTTAGATTCCATTCATATTATCTATTTATCTTCAAAAGTTTTCTACACAAGTTACTTAAAAATGAAACCATATTCTTCTTTAAAATAAAAATAGAAAAGCAGTTATGCTTACGAAAAAATATATATATGAAGAAAATTTATGTAATGGCCAACAATTCATGGTGATTGTGAGGCAAACTTATTTTTATCATCGTTAAGATTTTGTCTTCTTGAATAACTGGCACGTGTGATTTTACGTTATTCTAATCTTATACAAATATTCTTTATTTTATTGCAGAGATTATGTTTGTGAGAGTTATTTTTCCCGTATCTTCCTATCATGGAGGAAAAAAGATTAAGAAAAATGTATAATAAGTGGAACAGCGAGAAAATTATAACGCGACAAGTGATAGCAGTTATTTCGATTCTATTCTGAGGTAAGTTTTCACACTATGTAGTTTTATTAGAAACATGAGTTCTGATAATAATTAGAGTAGATTAATATAAAATAGTACAACATTATAAAATACAGATTTTTTTTAAATAACTTTTTTGACAGTGGGGATAGGCGCATTTTCACTAATTAAATGAAATTTTAAATATTTGAACGTGGTCCTGGCTATGCATACTATTTTTAAATTTTACTTGGAAACAAAATTCAATTATAAAATTAATTACTTATTCACATTACACAGAACTCGTTTAAATTATTTATAATGTTCTTTAAATGATACATACATATTTTGTCGAAAGTTCATGTACTATAAAACTGTGTGACAATATATGCATAAGTTGCTCGTACCTCGTATCCCATGGACAGGATTACATAAACATTTATTCCGACAAGCTAATGCTCTACACAAACTCATAAATCTGCATACGTTGCAGGTGTTATCTAGAGAAATATGTTGAGTCTCCCTTGAAAATAAATCATATATAATACAGTTAAGGGTGCGCGTTTGACGCCTCTCCTCAATAATCCCTACTGAGCTCAGATTTCTGAGGGAAACAGATTTATGTATAAAACTCGCTAAATAAGCCGCATCATTCATGTTTAGGAAGATACAGTTATTTTCAAATAAGACTTTTTATACATAAATAAGTACTTTGGGAACTTATTTATGGAAATTAATATTTTTGAGTTAATAATTGATTGCAGTCAAAACTTAACGATTTTTATTTGATATTCATGCCAAACGTTATCCAAAATTTTATTTTATTCTTTAGTAAGTTAATTTCGTTATTCCCTATTTTACATTGTTTCTCTTTCATCATCTACTTAATGCTTGATCCCGGGAAAAAGATTTCTCTCAGATCAGAACAATGTTTTTTTTCGATATGTCAGTTGTCTTAAACAAACTAAGTTATGTACCGAATCATGATTTCCAGTTATTTTGTGTTTCCGAAAGTAAATAAAAATAAAAATAAAATAAGTATAAAGTTAACTCTCAACAACATGTAATGAAACATTTAAACTAAAAGGAACTCTCAAAATGTGTTGTAATTAAAAACAGATTTCCCTGGGACATTACAACTATACGATCCTATATTTTGTTAAGCCGAATAGGAGAAACGAAATCTTATGAAATACAAAATCAACGTTTAAATAAAACACTTGAAGAAGAAATATAAATGTTCAAAATGCACCTTAAACTAAGAACATAATGTTTTTTATAAATAATAATTAATGTTTAAGTAACAAAATAATTAGAATATTCAAGAACCTAAAACGTTTAATTACCTTACTAGAAGTTGTAATATTGAGTAGAGTTAATATTCTGAATACTGCAGCTGGTATTCGCTGGGAGCGGCAAAACAGTTTGAATTAGTACATACTTTGTTGTAAATTTCGTGAAACTAGCATTCCTCGTTGTTTGTATCGAGATTAAGAGTGCACTGGTGTGGAACTCCCGACCTTCACAAGCATTAGTTCGCCTTTATCTTTATAAATGATCTTAACTGGTCAGTTGCATACAAAATAAATTCTAAGGTTATGGTGAAACGGTCCCCTGAAAGATCTTTCTAATTTATAATTGAATATGAAACGCTCTGAACGTGTAACTCTGTTTTTGAAAACAGCGCAGACACTTTAATATTTTGCATTCCTGCATACATGGTCTGTAAAATGCCATAGTTACAAAGCCGATTATAATACAGATCAAAATAAAAATCTTCATCTGGTCCAGTAATTAAAAAACAGTATTTTTTTTTTCAATTAAAAATTATTGAAGATTTAATAAAGATATTTCATTATGTATTTATTTAATTTAATTGATCTTTTACTTATATTTATCATATTTGTTACCTTTTTTCAAGCCGGCATTACTGTAAAACATGTTATAGAAAGATAAGACGAAAAAAGAATCACTGAAATATTGTATAATATCATTTTATTATGCAGATTTTTTATATAATTTACCCTTAATTTCGACAACGTTATCTGTTAACAAAAATATACTCGTAGACAAACCTAGAAATAGTTTTTATGGGATTAAAATAAAGAACTTCATATATAAATACACAAATAAAGTTTAAGTTTTTATTTTCAAAAACGAAAATATAATTTTTTTATTAGTCTAAGAAACATGATAAAAAATTATGTAAAAAAAATAATTAAACTTGACGTGTTATATGACCTTCCAGTAACTCTCTTAATTTTCTATTAAAATGATATCATTCACATCATCGTTAATATAATAGCTTTATTCATACATTTTACTTTTGAAATATAATTTCACAAATGTAAAATTACATCGTAAGAGTATTAAACAAAAGTTAGCAAAGCAAAGCAGGAGGAATGTGTAAGTGAGTGCGCGTTATCGTGACCACCAATTGTATTGTTTTCCATGCGATTTTAAAACAAAACAAATAAGGAGAATAAATTCAATTTAATTGAAATAAAATGGGGGATATGTAATACAAGCAAAAGTGACACAATATATCCAATCTTTATTTTCTCAGAAATAAATGTCAGTGTAAATAGCTTACGAACTACAATTCTTAATAAAAATAATTAGCAAAAGGTAAACATTGTAAAGGTTCCTTATTAAAAACCTGTTTTTATTATTCTTTCCTTAGCATGTAAATTAAATTGTAGCAAAAGAACGAGAATACTATTCCTTATTTTTTACCCGCAAAAAATAATAAAGAAACAATAAAAATTTAAATTAACGTGGCCTTATTAACTAAAATTATTCTGTTCAACATCTGTTGCTAACAAGCAGAGTTGAAAGCTTGAAGAATATTAAACCTTACTAGAGTTGGTCGTAAACATAATATTAGTATTCAGGTGATACGAAGGGGGCTCAAGCATTAACCTTTAAAAAGGGGTCAACATAGGAAAGTTCGAACCCCTGATATCTTATTCTGGACGACTATTTGTTAGAGGGTTCAGTTTGAGACAAATACTACCAACGAATATTGATGTGAACCTTCATTTTGAAGCGATTAGTAATTAAATGAGATTTTGTGAACTGTTTCCGTAATGATTGTTCAATGGACATTCTTCTATTGTATTATATAAATACAGAAATTATCTATATACTGAAGAAAAATATTTATACCTAATAAACACGTTTACAAAATAACACATCTCATTAAAGAATCTATTCACTATTTACGTTATTATATCTGTTAATTGAAGTAACATGAACATGTACAAATGATTAACCTTTTCATTTAATAAAATGTTACAAAGCTCTACATGAACACTTTAAGAAAATGTTCAGAGAATTATACATCGGATAGAAGCTCGTAATAAAACTCTTCATTTGCTGATGAACAAAGTAACAAACGAGTTGGAACACAAAGGCAATGCTTTATGAGTATTCTGACAATTGCGATTGAACGTACTTGTAAAGTTATATCTGTTATTGTTACTGCTTTTCTGAAGATTTATTGTTATGTCGAACATTAATAATGTATAATCGATGCAGAGATAACATTGTAATGTTTCCTTTGACACTTGCGGTACTAAATCAATAACAATTCATCTTAAAAAGCCATTTTTATTGAGAACTGTTTTTATTCAATAATACTATAATATGGTTTTAAATAAACCCTAAATATTTTAAAATTGTGTTATAGCACAATTAATTTTGATTATTATTAACTTTCTTAAAAGGTATAAAACCATTTTTCTTATTCAGAGATTTGTGTAAAAATCCATCATAGTACAGTCCTGATAGCGGCCGAAAGCCAAAGTTCGGATACAATTTCGTTAATGAAGTGAAGCTTTGCCATCGATCATCGTAAGAAAGCGGTAAATTACTTCCTTCATCTAAATAAGAATTCGTTGTTATTGATAATTTATCTACTGCTGAATGAGAAACAGCGTTAGGATATGGATAAAAGTTAGTTATTACACTTGATTGTTTCGGTGGAGAAATTGCAGTCTCAACTGTGTTCGAACCATTTATTCTTTCTGAATCGTGATTAGTACTATTATTATACGATGGCAGACTAAAGTTTTGCCAATGGTTTTCCGTACTAGGTAAGGTGAAATTGTTATCGATTTCCTGTCTCGTTATTGTCAGATTTTTCAAAAATTGGTTATTATACAGGGACGACGTATACGGGCCCGTTTCTTTTGTAGTCATATTATTTTCAGCCATAATTTCTACTTCACTGTTTGGTTCTGCAGTGGTGGATTTTTCATTTAAAATATATTCATTTTCATTGCTTTCGACAATCGTAGAGTCGTTAACAAGAGATTGAGTAAATGAAGCCTCCGAATCACCTTCTGACAATCTTAGCTTATTTGTTGAAAAATTTTCAACATCCAAATCATTTAGTTTTAAAAAATTTGAATTAATGTTTTTCTCATTTATATTGATAACATTAGAATCATGTTTTTCGTAAGTTCCATCGAACATTACCTTTGATATGTCTTGATAATGATCTGCCGACGGAATAATAGCGACTGGTGACACGAAGAATGATGGCAATTCTAGTACAAGGTTTTGACCAAGTTTAAAGCCTTGAAAGTAACCAATGAACGGATGCACCGTGAAATTATATCGATCATCACTATATATAATTTGAACTTCTAAAAAGAAAAACAAATAATTATTAATAAAATATTAAAACCACTGTTACTTAATACGATAAATTAAAACTCACTTAAAATTGCAAGCAATGTTGCAAAAATCGCTATGCGACAGCTAGCTACCATTTTGTACTTCCTATTGAACTACAAAAACAGTTACTAAAGCAAAGTACATATAATCGATATCGCTTGTAAATTATTTTATGCCAAAGAGTGCCAAGAAAAGTAACATTATACTAAAATATTTGAACATTACCTTTATTGAAAATGTTTTCATATCATCATTAAATATTCTGTGGTCAGAGGACAAGAAAGTTTAATGAATATGAAATATATGAAATAAAAATCTTGAACTCGTTTAATTTATAATAGTTAAATTTAATTAAAGAAACAATAATGTGTTTTATTTAAATGTATTAGTTGAACACAGTATACCGCTAATTATTTTAAAAAACTTGTTTCAGTATACGTATCCCATTCTATTTATTTGAATGACATAAAAACAGAAAATTAAAACTTATCGGTATGCGGGCTCTATAACAAAACGAAAGGAAAACAAAAGGAAGTTTCGCAAACTGTCATTTACAACAAATTTCAAAGCAAAAAAAAATGTTATTAGTTCTATATAATGTGATAAAAATAAACAGAAGTAACAATGAATTTATGTTGTTACATTCGTTATATTACTATATGTACATGTATGTACATATATTTAAAACACAAAATTATGCATATACAGTATATTTTTAAAAATATGATTATGAAAATAAATATAGCAGCTTCAAAGTATTTGACGAAAATTGGATTCATTCGAGTGTTGCAAATGTGACACCTTGGAATAAAAAATAAATTATTTATAATAAAAAGATGAATATTCTTACCTCGCTGTTCAAAGGGGCCCAGCTGAGCTCAATAGATTTTGAAATAAACAAGCAACAGGATATTAGAGGAGCGGGGCCCGATGACAGGTGAAAAGCGTCCATTATTACGATTTCCCACTGACAAAAGATGTTCCCTTTATTTCTTTGTCTTTCTGTACATAAATATCGTTTCAAAATAATATAGCCCGTAGGGAAAGCGATACGAATGACAGTTTTGACAAAGCATTTTTCCTCATATTCATAAGTAAATATGTAAGAACATTACATCGTCTCAACAAGGAACGAAGCTTGAAACACTGGAATGTTTAATATTAGTAAAAGCAATATTTTGAGATGTACAAAATAACTTTGAAGGCAATATGTTTCGTTTACTATATCTGTGTATAATATTAACATATCTATGAGATTTTTATAATAAAATTTATATTAGTTCTTGTTAAGTTCAGAAATAAAGCTGTTTTTTACTTAAGAATTTAAATGTTTTAGGATATTCAAAAGCTAATAAACAGAAAACAAATTTAAGTCCTTGTCTTAACGATAAAGATATTACGATATTATTAGCAATATTTTTTTATCAAAATCCTGGCTCGAGTCCTTTTGTAGACTGAATTATATAAAGACGTTTAGCATTTAGTACCAAACAGAATAAAAAGTTAGGTTGAATACAAAAAATGATTTACAAGACCACCAGATAAATAACATGTATTTTTCAATACAAATGTCGTATCCAGATTTTACAAGAGTCTAGTGGTTTGAGCGAACCATAAATGGTTGTGTTTACAGTTTATTGTCCGTTACAAGTGGTCCAGTTAAGGTCGTCGAAAATTCAACTAACTTTATTTTGGTTTAAATGTTTTCACAAACATATGTTTATATCCAAATAGAGAACATCCAATTTTTTTTTCTATTATTAGTTAAAAGTATAGAAATATAAATACGGCGTAATATATGAAAAAGGCTTTAATATTTCCAGTAACTGGCAGCCATGTAACTCTGTGCGCGTCTGCGGGGTTGTCACCGTCGAATCATATTTCATTTCGAAATAATTGTAAATGAAATTATTTTGTTAAACAAATAAGAATGATATGGTGACTGCTACTGTTATATTTATGACCTTAAAATAAGATATGATAATAATGAATATGCAAACACGTGCTTTAGAAACATTAGATTTTTTATATGTGTCAGCATAAAAAAAACATTTCATAAGCCATTTCATTTTAGAACTGTTAAAATAATCAATATTGCTATTTTTAATTATCGAATTTAAATCAATATTATGGCCATAATAAATTTGATTATAAATGTTATATAATATGTTTTTTTTATTACAGCTGGTATTATAACATTTCCTTTTGACTTATTTTATTTGGCCTTATTAAGGCGGACTTAAGATTCAAAGGTGGAATTTGTTTGTATATTAACCTAATTGGTAAGAGCGTTCGTATCTCTTAAAGCCTATTCAGATTACGTCGTAGTTGATTTATCTAAGGCACAGTGAAATATTAGAGCTTAACCTCTGATGGCAGGAAAATAATAAAGACTCCAAATACATTTCTTTCTTTATTTTATCACTTTGTATTCACATAAAGATGTTATTTTAAGTAAGCTTGCTCATTATGTTTTTCTTGTTTATAAATCGAAATTGGGCCAGTTGGAAATACCCAAAAAATTCTGAAATTCTAAATGTAAAATTCGAACTGATGGTAAATAATGATTTATAACCAGTTTAGTAAACTGTCTTAAGATTCTGAATCATAAAAGCGATTGACAGCTAAAAACGTTTTATAGAGCTTACTTTTATTCAAATACAGAAGGTAGTTTAATGATATTCTTATTAAAAAAAAACTATTGGTATTTATCGAATACTTCTACCAGCGTTTCCAGTATCATTATTTCATCTTAGGACAACATTAAAAAATATACATACAAGTTTAATGAAGTTCCTTGAATCCGATTTTGAAATAGTTAATTTTTTATTTAGAGTATATTGAATAAACTTTTAACCTCTTGTGAACTCAATTACAGATTCTCTTTCTAGATGTGGTAAATTTGAATTAATAGGTAGTGTATTATGAAGATACATAATTTTAATCTCATCATATAATTGTCAGTATTTCACTGCAACATAACGCTATATAATTAACGTAGTCTGGCCATCATGGTGCTCCAAATATATGCGACAGATCGTTTCCATTTTCATCAAATATTCTTAGCATATAAAAACATATTCTCCCTTGAAGGAAGAACGTAAGGCAACAAAAACAAAATTTATATCTCTTTAAAGTTACATAAACTTTTTGTACGTACAGCTTGTTTTACTTCGAGGCTACAATCCTAGCAAAGACAGTTTCCTCTAGTTCAATACCTTTTTGTTAAATGTGTATAACATTTATAGTGATTTATTGTGTTCTATGTCCTAGCATGTAAGAAATAATGAGAAGAACCAGAAATTCTCTCAAGGTAACGTGTTATCCATAAACTTGCTCTGAAGAAGTGTTGCGAATGAATCTCCAATCTCCTATCATGGTTGAGTATTAAACGAAATACATGAAATAGTTCTAATTAAATTAAACAAATAGTTCAATGAAATGGTAACAGTTTTTTCGTTGCTTTGGATCGGATTTGGTTCAAGCGTGAAAGAAGTTACCAATGTCACCTAAATTTACATAAAGACTCAGTCGTGGTCCGTGGGGTCCTTTCCCAAGTATACCCATTCTGTTTGAATATTCGACGTTGAGATAGAACGGGAATTTGACGGTAAAACGGAACACGGTTCAATTTCGCTTAAGCCGCAAAAGGTTGCGTTTTTAACTTGACAATCAAAATAAAATTTTCTGTCCTGTTTTCAAGAACGTTTGTTGTTTGTTTCTTTTTGTTAAATAGAACAAGTTTATAAAAGAGGATTCCAGTAACAAAGAACACTTTAGCTTTATTATATAAAATCTGTTAGCATAATTGTATGAATTAAATGTATAAAGAAAACTTTTATACATTTATTTGAATTTTTATTTTGAAACGTAATGTGAAAAAATATTTTATAAATTTTTTTTTGACAATTTAAGAAAAGAATAAAATTTTAAGTTAATTACGTGGAAAGTAATATATTCGTTCAAGTTATATCTCGTGTCATAAAACGAAGTATGTTGAATATTTTTAGTTACACTGAGAAATTTTCTGTTTTATTTTTTATTAAATGTAACTTATGTGCGTGATCCGTGTATATTTTCATCATTCGACTTTTTCCCGCCTTATTGTAATTCTTAAGTCATTTTCCTTGAAGCTTATAATCAATCATAGAGGCTTTCTACTTATTTATATTTCTGAACGAACTGGATTGGATTGACCGAACTGGATTAACCAAAGGACTGGATTAACCAAAGGAATGCTAACTCTATTAGATTAAAAGAAAATATTTACTTCAAATATTTACTATACGTTTACATATTTTAAATGATATCCTATTAAAATTACTTTTAAACAGTTTATAAAAAGTATTTGTAGATAAGCGTCCTATTCTTAGTTATATTTAAATTGTACGTATGTATGTTTTTAGAATAGCTCCCTATAAACATGTTATATGATTTTTAAATAAAATAAAATAAAGATAATACTAGGAGTCCATTTGGTATATTGAAAAACTCACGACAAATTTAAAAATGTTGTAAAATAAAATTCTATTTTTAACAACAACAACAACCTGATGTTATATATCTGATGAAATGTGTCACATGTTTTTTGGACGAGGAAAAAGGGGTTTCATATGTTTTGTTCCTATATTTAAGTCAAGATAATTACTGAGTAAAAATCAAGTCACTCTCTGTAATAAGCTACCGTTTGGATAAAAGATAATAGTGTGATTGTTGGCTCATTGACGGGATTATATAAACGTTTGATAAAAAAAGTCGTTAAAGAGATCCATTAACAAATAAAAAACACGAATTTTGCTCCATAATAAATTTAAATACTTCGACTGGAAAGGTTAACGATTGTACATATTTATGTAGGTTCATAAATAAACAGAATAAATTGTCCCGAAGGAAGTTGAGCCTGCTTATTTATTAGGCCAAGTGCAGGTGAGGCCTAGCTTGTTTTACGCCTCAGGCACCTTGTAACACATAGCCGGCGTGAGACCAATACGACAAGCCTTGGAACAAGCGGTTAACGGTGTAAACCAACCTATAATTTTAACAGAACGCACCAAAACTAAGCTGTACATGCATTTTATGTATTCTTCAATGTTCAGATGAAATTAAATTCTTATAAGTATATTGTACTTAATATGAAATTTATTAAAACGTACTCTATTTTGGTTACTAAACTATCATTTTCATAGTAAAAAATAGTTATCAGTATCAAGAAAATGTAAGAGGTATGTATCGTAAAAGTAATTAAATTACGGATCTATATATTTTTTATAATTAGCACTAAAAGTAGGTTTTAAACCTATCGTTTACTTTTTTTTCCACTTTCATGACGTGCCTTGAGAGTAGTTTTTTTATTTATTTTTAAGACAAACTCATGTCATGTAAATCCATAGACGATTTAACCATTAACATCACATTAAACAATTTGCGACATACGAAGAACTTATATATTTTTAATTGAAATTACTACAGAAATTCTTTGTAGTTCAGCTTGGCCAGCTTTGAATCCGCCTGGATCAATGATTTCCCAAGTGAATGGTAAAATCAAACGTGCCTAATTTAAATATTAACGCAATGAATGAATTTCTGTGATACGACATGATTATTTGTTTTTTACACATTATCGAATGTTGTTTATTAAGAAAAATTAAATAGGCTATACTTTTTAAGCTTACCAAATGTAAGTATGAGAGATTTCGATGAAAGTTTATGTTAGCCTTCAATATATTTATGTAAATTTTACCGTAATCAAATTCAGCTATTTCTCGGTTTTAATGAACGCGGTGCAACTTGGGGTCTTATCAAAATATCATCCTAAGCTAACGTAAAGTATGGCCCTAAACATCATACATTATTCAATATGTAACGATTACTAATTCAAACAATGTGGTGGTTTACTTCCCAGAAATTAAAATGAAATTCAACAAGAAACACTAGCTTTTCTCTGTCATAAATATCTATTCTTAACTAAATCTTGAAACTGTATTCAGCAAAGAGATTTTCTTGCTTCCCTTCAATAGATTACACGTTCTATTAACTGTATTTAATACGTAAATTATTTAACAGATTGTCTTTACCCATGTTTTTACGTCTAAAACTGAATATTGCATTACGTTTATCTACATAGAAACAAAATATAAAATAAATACACTTCAATACAAAACAAACTGTACATTACAGCTCCAACAGTTGAGTACAATTTATTCTAATATCTTATGCATTGTTCTCGAAAATATGAACTACGAGAGTAAAGAAATGGCTCTGACAAGATAGCATGGAACGTCTCTGATGTTTCCGCTGTCCCGTGCGGCGCGTGCATTACTAGATATTCTTTGTTTTCTCGCACTCAATAATACGCAGACGAGCAGTTTAAAAGCTGTGCATGACAAAAGTTTCCTTTTAAAAAATATATGTAGTTGAATATAATGAAGTGTGTAAGTAACAATGCGTTATATCAACTATCACATAGTATTACTAAAAATAATAATACTTTTACTTTAACACATAAGGGACTTATTTGACAATATTTTTTCTTAATACGAAACTTTTAAAATGAGAGAAATAATTAAAAATTATTAAATTTTAAATAAATAATGTGCCACAGTCTTCAAGAATATTATAGAACGTTTCTAACGTTAGACTATGGTTACCTCTGAATAAATCATTGCTCAAGGGACAAAAAGATAGTGCGTGTTACTTTGGAAAAATTTGCTTCTATATATTTTATAAAATTTAAATAATACTTCAGTTTCATGCGCACTCAAATAATACCGCATGATACATTCTTTGATCAGATATTATATGTTTTGTAAAAATATATTATTATCAACTCAATCATTATCTGAAATATCTTGCAATTCTTTTTAGATTAAAAACAGTATTTAACTGAAAAAATTCGTTTGTATATTTAAACAAATTTATTTTAAATAATTTTGAAGGAACAACTCCAAATAGCGACAAAAACTTTGGAGACTTTAAGCTTACTCAAACAGAAAAGTTAGGGAAATGACACCGCAGGGACAGAAATATTTAGCAATCTCTTCAAAGATGGGCTATTTTCCAAAAGTTTCCCACGAGGCCTGAGACATAGAGTGCAGAGAGGTGTAGTTTCGAAGAACTGAGACTACTACAACTTCATCATCATATTGTAATATTTCATTGACTAATAGTAACCATGCCAAGAATTAGTGTTCATATATTTTATCTATTAGATTATCTGCTGTCGGTTACTTTAGAAATAAATTCGTGTGATTAAGTTCAAATTTCAAATTCTATCAAAAATATACATAATACTCGTATATGAAAAAAACAAACTAGATGTTTTATTGCATAATTCAATATAACTCAGAACAATATTTCATCACTCCAAAGTCCGGCCCCACTGGATGCATAATCTGTATGTGGTTTTGTCCGGGAAATGAAAATCGTCGTCCTTTCCACGCGGATCCAAAGTGGAAAAGCGACACCTGCGACCGGCGTGTTTTTGGAACAAAACACTTCCTACTGCATTTTACCGACTTATAAACTGTTTTCATATGTGTGACAATGTTTGCGGAATCTAAATAGGTTAGCCAATTGGCATTGTGAGATCACGGTAATGAAAATGTGGTAACATTATTAGAACAGATGAAATGATCATTCGTAACAATTAGAGCAATTTGTAAATGGATTAATTTTACATCGAATCTGTATTTAGCTGTACACCATTTGCATAGTTTTAAAATTAAAATAGAATAATTTGAATATATTAATTAACATATGTAATCTCGACTCTCTAGTATGACAAACAAAACTAATATTTTCAGTTGTGTGTATAGGTCGTCGTTGATGTAACGGCAAGCCTATTTCTTTGTTTATTTTTAAGGTGGAAAAATAAGAACTTGATAAATAAAAGCACGTTACCACATTAAAGGTGTGTATGAGCTCCAAACCTTTTTCATGCTTGCAATGGAAGCAAAATCAAAACAGCTGTAAGTTTTCATTAAAAATAATGTGTATGATAAACATACATATACAAAATTATTCGATTGATTAGGTGGGTTATGAGATTTGTGCAAATATTAATACTATATTCAATGTAGTAATAAAACTTAATATAACCAAATTACCCACAGTCTCTAACAATATAATCTGTATTACAGCAAAGGTAATTGCGTTCACGTAAATCCTATTTGCTCGAGTGCGTACGACATACGAATGTTACGTTATTGCCAGATATAATTTTGCGGAGAATACAAACCACAAGGATTTATTATCGAACGGGTCGAATTCTCAGCGTACTTCGGAGTTGAGAATTAATTAATCCGGATTTAGAGCCTTCCCTCACGGCAACATGAGATAAAATGATACATACATTGTATTATAATCTTTCGATGCTTGTACAATTAACATCAAACTTGTTAACTTTTTCATTCTGTAAAATTATACTTATATAGTCAAAGTGAAATTTGCTGAAAGAAGATTGCTTTGTTATCTTTTGTGGTCTGGATGGTGAAAATGAATTTATTAAAATTTGTTAAAGAGGCAGACAGGACCTTTATGAGGTACATAAGCTGGTTTAGTACAAAAACCAATTTAAATGAAACAAGGTCTCATTATGATTACATTCAAATTGGCAGCTAGTTTGTAATAAAACAATTTACAAAGTATTTTATTTAACCCACTTTTTAAATTATTTTATTAGTTCATGAATCAAATTCCATAAGTAAGATCAATAATTTAAATTTCTAGCAAGTCCTAAAGTATTCTCAAAGTATCTATTTGTGTATTTTCTAGAAACTTCGATCAATTATTAGTAAGTTTCTATAGTTGAGCCCGATTGTACGAGACGGGTTTAAATCCTTTGAAGCGTTTGTTACTTTGTCCTTACGTAACACCTCTACGTCATCATTATTGTTCGCGATTCAACATTATTTTCGTATTTCCTTTGCGTGAAATCCTTAATGAGAATAAAAGCGTGCGAATTGTTCTCGATATAAATGTGAATTTTCGTCTCTTTTATTATGTTAATTATGACAAAATGGTGATTATTCTTCCAACATATTCATGAATAATTTAAATATAGTATCTACTTGGTTATTTATACTTTTAACATTTATAGAATTATCATTAATGTTTATCAAAACAAATTTTATATTACGTACAATATTGAAATCGCTGCTTATATGTAGTAAAGTTTAATTGAACGGAATAACAGTACTTATTGAAAAGAAAAACTATATTATAATTAAATTCTGCAGAAAATAAATCACTTAGGAACATTTCTGTTCAACACAATAAATTAGTTGTTATAAACCAATATCTTCTATACGTGGATCAACAAATCACAGTTAAACACATCGTTTGCCATATTGGAACTCGTCCTCCATTACACATGTCAATAGGGCTTTTGTACGTAAACCGCATAGTGGCCAGGCCAAAGGTGACCTCGGCAATTAGTAGATAGCATTGCCTTCATCTATGATAGCCAATAGCCAATAGGCACCCACCAAGCCAATATGGCTATTAGTCTGGATTTCACGCTTAAACAGTTTACTAAATTGTCATCGTGGTGTAAGGTTGCCAAGAAATATTTATTACTTTGATTTGGTTAATAAAATTATCAATTTTTAATAAACTTATGAAAATTATAGAAATGGAAAACTGAAACTTAAGATTATTTCTTATTCATCAGTGTCTTTGTCATAATTAACACTGCATAGCTAACAAAATTGACAGTATTATTAGATAATTCAGAGAATTTAAACTTTGCACTCCGTAGTTAAGAGCGCGCCTGCTTGTTCTCTTCACTTAAAAGTTCAGAACTTGATAAAAATGTAGAATAAATTACGGTGGAACTTATTGTTTAATGGGTTACTGTTTAAAAATGTATGCACTTCGGTAATTTGAGATAACACTTTTTGAAATAAAAATGGGAAAAAAAAGATAATTTCATTAATATTTTGTTGAAGTGATGATCAATTTGAAGCCCATGGCGAAAACATTTCCTTTTTTAAAAAGGAGCAAAACATTTTGCAATTTAATTATATTTCATAAAACACCTAAATGAAACCAAGATATCATACGGTAATTGATCGAATAAGAAATCTGTAATTTTACTTAATAAATTAAAAAAAAATATATACTTTCCGCTAAGAAATCTTATCTTGATAGTATTGGTAAGTTAGTTAGTAAGAACTTTTAGTTAGTAAGAACTTTTTTGTATTTAATTATATATTATCGATTGAATTAAGTTTTTAAAATTAAAATAACGGAGCGTAAAAAATGTTTTAATGTTATATTTCCTTTCCACTTTAGCATCAAATTCTTTTTAATTGAAAGATTACCTCCAAAGCTACATTGAGGACTTATAAAACTAAGTTTGTGAACTTATCCATTAATGAACAAATTCAAAACGAACTATATGGGCTCATTGTTGAACTTTTTTCTAAGGTTTGTTTGTTTTTATTGTATACACGGTTATTTAATTACATAGTAAGCGCTTATAAAATTTACAGAGTTTTTGAAATTCTTTATTTAATAATATCCATAACCGTTTTTAGGCGAGTTATTTTGATTTATGCTGACACTATATCCCTAAACTTTACGTTTTTCTTTCAGAAATTGCTAACATGGGTACGCAAGTTCGACCATTTTTTCAAAACATTACATTCTTGACCCACTTACACCAGCAGATTGGTAAACCGTACAAATATAATGCTAGACGTGTATAACCTGAGCTTATTTTAACAAGGGAGTGCCTGAGTTTCCTTGTAACATTTCATAAAACATAACATAAAGAATAAAAAAAACTAAAACTCCAAATTGCTAATGTATTTTTTACAATTTACATTCAAAATATTAATTAAATCGAACTAACTTATATGATAAAGATAAAACTCTGTATATTGTTGACTTCAGACGATAAAAAAAAACACTAAAATAACCTTTTACAAATCCTCATCCAATAGAAACTCGACTCCTGTCGCTCTTCCCATTTCTTAAATTCAATTCTAGTTACACCTCTTAAAAATGGAGTAGTTGATTTAAAGGCAAGGAATGTTAATTAATAATAGGGTTTATAAAATAAATAAATTAAACTTTTTTTTAATAAGGATATTAACAATAAAAATTCGATTAATCACATTTTACAGCAGAAACACACTGTTTGTATATTCGAAGTTTTACGTATGAAAAAAAAAAACATTGAAAAACAATTATTTATTATTTATTGATGTCATTAGTTAGACTTAATGAATATCTGATTAAAATAAATACGAATATTATAGTTATGATTTGATAAATAGGGATGAAGTATCATAACTCGAAATGTTGAGATAAGGCTTAGTCCGTTAGAAGGTTATTTGGATTAAAATAAATAGCTTCCGCACTAATAAATCGAGCCCGCGATCGCATAGACGCTTGAGCTGATTTCCGGGCTTTTAGCCAATTGAGAACATTTTCAAACCTGCCGCCATGAAAATTCGAACGTTATCAAACAGCGAGAGAGATGCTCATAAATTCAGAGAGGCCTTTTTGCCGTAATGCCTTTCATATTTCTCCCGAAGCACACTGCGGGTGCCGCTCAAATAAATTACGACCATCAATAAAAATCTCAGCGAACAGATCCTGCGACTTATTTAATTTATATTCTATCACAAACTTATTTATCAAATATCGACTCCATGAAATAATCGTTTGCAAAAGTGCAGAATGATTTTGAAATGTTGTAATGAATGAAAATATTTTTTTATTGTATTCTTGGAATTTTGCTAGCACTGAAACTAATCACTTAAAATATGAACTTTATTAAAGGCACGTATTTCATTAAAATATCCAGACCAGCAGACACCAGATGGTTATATTCCAAAATTAAAGGTTAAGCTTTTACGTTAAAATAACTAATTGGTACCAGATGTTGCCAAAGTTTAGTTCAATTAACTTCTAAGTCCCCGTAGTGATCTGTCTCGTCAAGTATAAAATTAAATATCATAAATTATTCAAATCCCAAAGGCAAAAGCACTTAGGTCTAATGTGTAGTGGCCACTTCGGCTTTATCGATCTTCAATAGTGCCAATGAATTTTAATAGTTTATTCATGGAATTTACTGTTAAATTTTACATTTATTTAAAAGATTATATACTTAAAAGTTGAAGTAAATTGTGAAAAAGTATATACTATTCTGTTAGTATTAAGGATTAAATATGCAATGAGAATAAGTTTTTTATTTCTTCCACAATTTAACTATAGAATATACGATGTGCCTGATGAAAGTATATGTATATTTCATTTTTTTATTTAACTATAATTCATTTATTAACAATCCCTCTATTTAGATTTTGAGTTTATTCGAACAAATTATTTTAATGAAAATAATCTATTTAGTGATTCTTTTTTCGTAGAACGAATCCTAAAATGATTACAAATATTTATTTATCAAAAATATTTACTAAATATATATGTAAAAATATTAATTACAAGTGTACTATTAAAATTTAATTAAATGCCTTTATATAAATCCAGTTCGGCCTATCCGTTATTAGTAAAGTAAATTTCTGCATTTAGTCTTTGTACCCATTTTCAGCTGCCAAATTATGTTGATGTCATGATAAATACATCCGTATCTGACTGATTGCTTTGATTGATTTATAGCTTCCACATTAATGCATTACGACAGTTTCTGTGATTTCAGTAACAATCACTTTGTTGTTTAATATTTTCTTATGTGATAAAAATTCTTAAATATTTATGTGACGAACAACTTATATTTTTAAAAAGAATTAAGTAAAATGTTATTAAGATATATAGTAACTCAAATTACCCACAGAATGTTTCTAAAAAGCCAATGTACTTTACGATCCAGAACCCAAGTGTTTCAGCTTTATGAGGCGTAAATGGTATTGGTGATAGAAGTAGTGTAATTTTATTGGATTTCAGTTAATTTCCTTTTAACATGAATTGCGTAATTAAATTTAAGAATAATACTACAGTTGTTGTTTTTAGGTAGGTAGAAAAATATTACATTATATTCTTAGGTCTATAAAATTAGGGATAATTTGAATACATAATTATTTCTTAATTTATTGCTACTCAACGCAAGATAAATATTTAGATCATAGTTCCATTTTACGAGGAAGCAAGTCCAGTGTTTCTTTACTTTAATGCCGGAAACTTTCGCGATTTGGGCTTCGTTGAGGACACTTTCGGTCAGCAAAAGTTACTTCGTAACTAGTTTCGTCTCTATAAAACATTTAGCACTTTTTGATGACTTGTTATAGTTTAACAATTTAAATACACAGATAGTAGTTAGCAGTCTCAACTTTATTTTCTTAACTTATTTATGCATTTTTACAACATTAATTAAAATTGCTACTAAAATAAAGTTATTAATTCCTGTTATAAGGATAAGAGATTTAAATAAGTTTTATAGTTTATATTTTTAAGTTTTAACCTTCCATG
>DVQP01000854.1:0-18937 GCA_018231745.1 Danaus eresimus | reverse complement strand
GAGTTGGAACTCCCGTTCCATTTGTACCCTGTGTGGTTTAATCACAGGTTCCACTACCTCACTGCGTTATTTCGGTGCATTCATGTCCCCTATTATCCAAATCAGATCGGTTCACGCATCGATACGAATATCAGCCCATATAATAGTGCTGCCTTGTTATGAATGGATTTCTTGTAGAAGCTCGAGACGGCTTTTTCTACCAGGAACTCGCCAAACCCTTAAATCTTCGTGAATCCGGAGGAAATCGAAACTCAGACTCGTCAGAAAGAAGCACCATAGACCATTGCTCGTCATTCCATGCAAAATGTTCTCGAGCTGACAATAGCATCCATCCGAGAAAGCTGGAACCAGAATGAAGACCAGCTTCATGTAATCTTGCTACAGTTTGGAGACTAACCAAGAATTGATGGTCAGATTGTCACCTTTGAACTCTTTGCATAGCTGTAATATTGGGTTGTTTTCTTGCGATATTTTGATGTAAACGGCCCTACCTAGGAGTGGTGATCCGATATCTGCCTGAATGCCGTTCAGCGTCATCGCCTGTAGCACGACATCGCGACTATTACCGGGAGATTATATTTTGACCGGTTTGCAGAGTTTCAGGAACCACGCTTTGTATAGCCAACTTCCAACATACTCACAGCTCTAATTTGCTCTTCCCTTGTCAAATGTTGACGTGACATTGCAATAAATGCAACACACGTTAAAATTAGGGAAATTGAAGAAAAGAAGAAATTTTGTAATCAGTTAAAATTTTCCAGAACTCCACTGTTTTATTGTAACATGAACTAAATTTTGCGACGGCCATATACGAATATTCGGCATTATTTTGTTTCAAAATTAGTCTTTTTATTTTTGTTATTGGAAAGAAGTGGTGGAGAAGAAAATATTTTTTTTATACTAAATGGTTTTTGGGTTAAGAAGTCTTTTATGTAATATCCCTAGACATTGCAGATGCGTATATTAAAAAAAATATCTTATAAGAAATCGATTCTGTTACTGCCAACATATATTTAGGTTGTTTAAAGAAATACATTAGCCATATTAACCAGACGTGTGGTGGTTATTTGCCAATTCCTAAAATAAATAGATTAATTAATTAAAAAAGTATTTCTAAAGAAAAAAAGTGGTAAAATTAATATATTCAATTAGTACGTTTACCATAGTACATACCTACCTATTCAAAACAAGTAATTTCTTATTTTTAGCAGAGACTTTATTTCCACGTATAATATTTTAAGTCCCATACACTTTAAATATCGACAGCAAAATACATAATCTTATTTACAGTCTTACACTTGATTTTCAAATTGAACATTTAGGGGGAAATTTCAAAGTATTTTGTATGTTGCTTAACCGTTTTTAAGGCCCAAAAATTCAACTTGCATAATAGTTAAGTCAATTTTTAAATCTGTTTCATTAAAATTTTCTTGAAATTTGTCCCATGTAAGTTATTTATAAAAATTACATAATTAATTGTCACCCAACTGTCCAAATTATTTCAGAATTAAGATGAAATTATATATTTTTTTTAAGATTTTTCGCATAAGAAATTTAAATTGATTATAATTTTTTTTTGCAAACCGTAGGTGACTACAATATTCGTCAAAATTCAAACCTTACACTATACGCGAGTACAACTTTTATTTTCTTTTAGCACTGAGAATTGGCCGACTTTAAAAGCTAGCAAATATGTTTACGTTTACTGTAGACACTAATGACCTAAACATATTACATATGTTTTGTCTATCAGAAAATAAATAAGGTCTGGAGGCCCTGGGGTGCCCTATTATTTTTAATTATTTCAGGTTTATTTATATTTTTCATTAAAGTATTCATTTCTTTACATAATCATAGAAAGAAAACTCAAAAATATTTTTCAACACTATTTTTATTACATATCATGTGCTTCAAACATCTCGCCCTTGTACGTTATTGATAAACGTAAAATAAATATAGGGTTGCATGTTTTACAATAATTTTTATACCTTGTATTACGATAATGGTATTAGTACATTTACTAAATGTAACATCTATGAATGGTAAAATACAATAAAAAATCTAGCACTAAAAACGGCTGCAAAAATTAAAAAAGAAAAAAAAAACAAAGTACAATATATTATTCAAAAAAACTTCAGTAATTTGTGTTACCGAGCTAAACACAAATTGTATACAGGAGAACCTAAGGTTCTTGATCTACATCAGCTGCAGTGAATTATTTAAAACATTAAAACTATAATACAAACATAGAAAATATTAATATTGTTCTCACCTGGAAGCTTTATTCGTTGAAATTTAAACAAGCTCGATAAATGTAGAATGAAAATTATGATACCATGATATGGCAAAAGAAAAATTAATAGGCAGATAACAAAATAATTTGCATGTAGTTAAACTAGATTCGGATTCAGCAAAGAGTTATAAAGTTTATTATAAGATTAATGAAAAAGGTAACTACATCTCAACTAGTTATTATGAGGGCAAATGTATTTCATTCATATATTTAATAATTTATTGACGACTAGAATTACAGACCAATGATTACAACATTTTTTCCAATATTTATTTGGGTATTCACAACTCCATTCACAGTTATAAGTGTAAAGAGAAACAGTAAATTTACTATCCTATATGCAATATAGTTTTAAAAATGTTGACCCTCCACTTGTTGATAATGTTGCTTATTCGAATATATCATTATAATTTACTTACTACATTGTATTCTCAAATATTTAATACATATAAGACATACACAAATTACTTGTAAAACATATAACATAGGTTTTGTTACACAATATTTTTAAGTTACAAACCATCAGGTAATCAATTCAATATAATGTACCAATAATTTTTAGGAACACTGTAATTATAAAAAGTATAAAATTATACATATATTGATTATATATGTACTGCATAAAAAAAATATGATCCAGAGACATAATGTATGAAAATAAATAGTATATACTGATAAAATTGTCGACATTGTAATGCATTTAAATGTTAAAATTGCATATAATGTGATGTATGTTTTATATAACACAAATTGGGAACATGAATTAATAAAATAAAACTAATATCACTATATTCCAATATGAGATCTAAAGAGTGTTAGCATGCACACTAAATACTGTTAGGTGACATTATAATACAAGTTTAAAAGTTATCCAACTTTCCCCTAAGGCTCAGTAGAATCTATCTTGTTGTATGAATAAAATAATAGCGGTTTAGTTAAATCATACACTTTCATTTAACATAAAATAAATAAGACACAAATATCATTCATATAATTAGAATATAACACTTCTGTATCATTATTTTTATTCTTTGGAATATCAAAGTCAAAGAATAGAAAACAATAAAACCTTACACAACTTTATATACTTTAATTTTTAAAACACACCAATGTGTAAATTTAAACTTTAGGATAGGTACATTTTATGTAAAAATGCAATTTTATTGTAAGCTAATTAAGGAATAGGCAATTGTAACACATTTACCAATATATAGTATTTTTATAAAACAAAGATGTATACATAAGTATTTTATAAAACTTCTCAACCTCAACTTCCATAATAAATTTCTATGTTATTAAATTTATGAATATTAAACACTACTAAAAACACTTACATAGGCTGTACAATATATATTGTGTTTATATTTCTCCGTAAACAAGCATTCACTTTGAGTATTTGAATAGCAAGAGCGTAAGTTCACTTAAAATGATTAAATACACTAATTATGAAATAAAATCACACTTTAAATATAATAAGCTGTTTAGAGCCTTGCTTTAAATTGAAATAATTTTAAGCAAAATATTATGTTGTAGATTTTAGGTTTATTGAATAGCTTTGTGGATTTTAATTGAAGTCAGCTATTGAGGCCCTACCTAAACTTAGTTGAAATTATCCCACTTAAGGTTATTCTGAAGTTTAGGCACTTAGGACCTTCTGCTTGTAACATTCGTTATTACTTTTTAAATATTGTTTTATTTTTTATTTATTCATCTATACTAGAAGGATTATCATCGACGAAAACTGCATGTGACTTCATGTGGATTAAGAAAGCTAAAAGCCGATCTTTCTCAGCTTCATTTCCTCTGCAAAAATATCATACATAATGATCGACCGTCCAACGTGAAGTTGTAATTCTTTTTTTAAATATTATGCAAAAAAAAAATACAAAGGAGTTTACATATCTTAGAATAACTTCTAATCTAAACAACTCTTGAAACCACACCTCAATAATGATGCAAGCATAGTAAGAATCCTTTCTAAATTTGGAAAAAAAATAACTGGACTTTTTTACATAACAAAATCATTTAAATACTAATATTAATGTTCATTACATTATTTTATGTTTCACTTACTCGATGTCAATTTCTATAGCCAATATCGTATGATGAGGTTTCCCTTCTTCATCCAGCCATCTGCGTTAACAGTTTTAAACAATATTAATTATGTATAAAAGTAAAATAACTTCAGAGAAATGTTACAAATTTTAAATGAAAATATGATGGGAGAGCAACAGGAAATTTGTGAATTTGTCAGGATGTATGGATATAATATGCATTCATATATTTATAGAAATTTGTTGCTCTTTCACACAAAAATTACTGAAAGCATTTTGATGAAACTTAAGAGTAACTTAGATATAAAAACAAGGAAAGGTGTGTCATAATTTATCCCAAAATCATGTTAAGTTCCGAATGTGTATGAACTCAAACACAGATTGTAGATGTCGCTGCTCAATGCTCATATCGATTGTTTCAACGCACTTGATACATTTTTTCGGAACCGCATTCCTTAGACACATAGACGAAATCGTAGACAAAAACTATAATATATGTATAATATAAAATTTTAAATACTTTGAATTAGAAAGTAATATGTATTAGAGGTATTGATATACTTATTATAGAATTGTCAGTACAGACATGTCACCAAGTGATCCGCTGGTGGGTGCTGGAGCGAGGGCTCGCGGTCTTTTAGCCGGGTTGACGTCGTTGCGGTGAGCCTGAGCAGCGCCGAGCGTGCTTCGGGTCACGTGCCACCAGCCTCGTGTGGCCGCACCAACTCCGTCTATACGCTCTATACGAACCCACCCTGACAAGAAACAATTAATAAAATAGTACCGCTGCGTCATTTAGTATGTTAATAATAGAGTTCACCTACCAGCTAGTGGAGGCTGGGCATCAGGCTGGCAGTTGCTGCAATAACATCGGACTTGACCCCAAGAGACCGCTTGACGTAATTCCGGATAAGGTAGAACAAGGTAATTCCAGTACTTCAACACTAAATGTAGATGCTCACAACCTTCACCAAAAGCTTCCCATTCGCTCTCCAAACTCTGCCCCTCGAAACCGTCTTGATCCAAACATAATATACGATTCAAATAGTTTAAATTCTCAATAGACAATGGCTCCGAATATAAATCATCACGGCGAGTGGATTCGTCTATAGATGATGATTGCTCTTCGGTTAAATCCGGCAAGTTGCCCGTTTCCAGTGTTAATGCATCCATAATTTCGTTATCTAGATTATCAACATCATTTGCTTCTGGATAGCGATCATTGTGTCTTATATTTGTGTCACAGAACTGGTCATGCAATTCATGATCGTCGTCCTGGCAGCCCGTGATGAATGTAAGCCGCAGAGCATCCCTAACGTCCATTGAATCAGACATGCGACAAAAATCGTGACTAGAATGACTTCTTTGTACGGTTCGACATGATAAATCTTTGTTGTCATTGGAATTATTGAGAATAAGACTGTGATGCATGGTACGAACAGGAGTAATACTTTTAATTTCTTTATTTTTTATTTCATTGTTGGGAACAGTCGGTCTAGGGTGTGATGGCCCAGGCTCAACGTTAATTGGATCAAATACTTCGACGAGGTTATCTTGGCTGTATGCTTTAGTTTTTCGACGACGTTGAAAATCCACTCGTTCAATGATAGGAAAGCTGTCGTCTTGTGAAGTTTCCAGATTCAACTCTGCCAAAGATTCTTCTTCTCTACGATTTTCCGCTATCACAGGTAAATCAAGGGAAGTCCCAGATACCACGGTGTACGGGTGTAAAAGTACAGATACCTAAAAAAAGTAAATAGAATCTTATTATTACGAATATTTCTGTTTTTTTTTTATTCTAACAAACAGAAAAGTCTTAAAATTTTATCAATCAGTCCGTAATTTATTAACTTAATCAGATATCTATGGAAGATATCTACATACATACAATTAGTCTAGTTTTCTATTAGTTTTTCCAACAGGGCAGATCAAGAAATGTTATATTAAGTCTTAGAAGTGTAACTGTGAATCAATCTCAGGATTTTCACTTACCTGACAAACCTTTCCATATAAATCTATGAGTGGGTAGACATGACTATGCGTCCTAGGCACTGAGCCGACCACTCCTAAGACCACGCCGTCGATGTCCACCACAAGCTCGCTATTGAACCGGAAGTGGAGCGTCAACACTGACTGTTCGCATATATCTTCTAGTTCAGACGTTGTATGGGTTATAAGCTGTATGTAACAGAGAAATTAAATTTAGTGCAATCATGGTATATTGTCACACACTGATATGTATGTATTTACTAAACACTTACGAATCTTTAATATATAACTAAATAAAATAACATCGTTATACAAGTATTTATATAGACAGTATTACAAGTGCTATTAGGAGCCAGAGTATTAATTTTATCGAATATATGCCTTCTTTATTGTACTAGAAAACTCCAAGCCAAATAAAACTTTCCCAGATTATAAACAAAATTGAATTAAAATCGCTTACGATTTTGAGTTATAAAACAGTATTTCGCTTGAGCCCAAAAAAACTCCCTTGATTGATTCCACACCCAGGTTTTTGGTATGATTGAGAATCCGATGAAAAGTAACTCGATATATTAGAATATTATACGTGAATGAAGTTTATTTGTTTATCTAGCTAGTTATGTGGTCTGCCAATAATTGCCTATAGTTATGGGACTGACATTATTTCCATCGTAGTGTAAATCACTAGACAGCAGCCAGACGGGCGGGTCGAGTCTCATGGCGCTCTCGGGCACGCCGTCGGGGAGACAGGCTACACCACCGATGGCCAGGCTGCCGTCCCAGCTGGAGTCGATCTTGTCCACACGGAACTGTTCAACGCAATGTATTGCCAATATTAATACTGACCTTACATACTAAATATATATATCTTTATTACAAATTATTGGCTTAAATACATTTCGCTCACGAAAATATCCTTTATTTCTAAACTAAGAAAATATTTTTAAAGCATTCGCATAAGATATATAACATAAAATAATATTAAAAAATGTACTTTTAGAAGACGACTTTTGTGTTTAAATGCTTTGTATTATTAATCAAGACACAAACAAAGAAATAATATTTTCTAACATTATTATCAAATATTTTTTTTTATCATAATAATATTATTTCTATTTTTGATTATGTTAAAGTTGTCTGACATATCGCTTTTAAATTATAAGACCTCCTTTCTTAAAGTTTTTTTCAATAGTGTCTTCGCTTTATTTTGACATTGTGCAATAAAGAGAATTTTATATTTGTTATGAATACCCAATTAATTGCTAGTTTTAATTTAACCAACACGTCTAGCTATATAATAAATTATATCAGTCATCAAAGAACTGAATAGTATAGTGGATGTATTGTTTTAACTATTTTAATATAAGTCCAAGGTTTAAAAATTACATTCGCGTTGCATTTAATAGAAGTCAATGTATGGAAAATGTTAACAAAATTAAGACATTCGAATATTGTAAAAAAATATTCACATTATAGTTAAATTCATGTTTTTTAATAATCTTCTTTAAAATTAGAATTCTGTGACACATTTTTGTCCTTCATAATTTTTATGGCATATTATTGGTAACAAAAAATTATTTGTCTGTGACCTAATTTGTTTTTCCTCTGTTAAACGTATTTTATTACTCCGACTGTTATTTAACAATAAGGCTTGATGTTATGAAAAACTCAGTAACTTTCAATATTGGAATGTTTTTCCTACATTTTTGAAAATTTCAATTATTATTATTTCTTTTATTTATGTATATAAATTTTCTGAGAGCATAATGCTTATTTAATTAACGAAAACCACATTCACATAACAATTGCAAAGCATTTCATTAACTTATAGGTTGCATAATCTACAAAGCTATAACATAAATATGAATATAATTTTCAATATCTTTGCACATGTATGCACATATATGTTCTAATTTCTCTCCCAAACTTCTGTACAAGTTTAGTAAAATTATAATTTCAATATTTTAGTGTTTCATATAAAATCCTTTGAGTATTATTTAAGGATAATTTTATTTCATTGCAAAAGTAAATAAACGGTAAATAACATTAAAACTTCGAAATCATTAGCTGGAAACATTTTATATGAGAAAATATTGCAATGCTTTTATATATAATATAATTTAACAAGAAAGTGACGCAAGCATTCTCTCATATTAATATTATAAATGCAAAAAAGGATTTGTATGTCTGAAGTACTCAACCGATTGTGATTAAATTTTGAACAGGAAAAGTATATCTCACTTTTCAATCTAAAACGACATATATATAATTCCCAATCTCTCCGCGTTACATAACATGTAGTTGTACATAACAATTCGCTGCAGCATCTTAATACATGACCAATATCAATTTAGGTTTTATACATTTTTATAGAGTTAATCTTTAGATATAAAAACTATTATCTCACCCTGAATCTATGGCCACGTCTTAGCGGCTGACTGACGATAGCCACCGCGTCTTGGTAGCCTGATACACGCATGGCAACTGTATCTAAAACCAAAGACATTACTTACATCATACTATCAATATATAAAATAATTAAAAATTTACAATTCATTGTACTACCTGAACTACATAGTTTTATATTTCTTCCGTGTACATAGTGGAAGGTGTATGGAAGTGCTGCTCGCCGCCTCCTCTCAACCGGCCCAACGGTCACCGCACTATTTGTCTCTGATTCCGAGTTCGATGTCTGTTCTAACTTCTCTGGTTCTGGTTTCTGGCATACATCGTTGGGGACTGAAACAATTTAGATGTACAAATGGTTGTTGCAAATCAATCTCAAGATCGTTCATTATGACTACCCACTCGTCTGAGGCAGAACAGCTACAGGATTCCCTCTCGTCACTGCTTGTATCTTGTACACCGATCCGTAGATTTCCATCACCACATATACTTTCTGTAAATAATTTATAAGACAGTCATGATATTTTACTTATTCAATACAGGCCAAAATTATTACATGATCATGACGTCATCAACTCACATCGGGGACTTTCTCAAAGGAGACCTCTAACAGTTCACAGTTGTAGTAAATGAGAACTCTGTTGTCAGTGGTCTTCTTGAGTCCAATACGATCCCCCGGTCTCAGCCACTCGAACGACGGCACCATCACCTTGAGATCCTGCTGACGGCTACCCAGCTTCGAATATCTTATATACCTTCCTGATTTATGATAAATATACATATGTAGATGTAGGAAAGTAAAGATCTTCATTACTTACCACTAATAATAATAATTATTTAATTATAAACCATTTCATATTTCTATGTTTATCAAATTATTCCTATATGAACTTGAAATAGATTTTAATATTTCCATAAAAAGAAAGATAAATGAACGTTAAAGTTTTATACGAAATATTTTATTTGATATTTAAACGAACACTTGGAATTAAATAAAACAGTCATTAAAACAAATATACGTAAGTGATGTTATATAATAATGTGGTAAAACAAACTCATGAAATTTCTAAAAAAGAAAAACTTAAAATATAACACGTTGTTTTACATCTTATTTTAAACCATTACTTAATATTTTTTTAATATATGAATATATAAATATTTACCATCGATGTAGGCCGTGTAGTGTGGTAGACATGCGACAGATGGCGGCAGACTGCTATTGACATGAGCGTTCAATATGTTGATATCAGTTACACCCATACGGAAGCTGCCAGCGAAACCGTACTTGCACTCCACAATTTTTATCTATACATTATTTCAAATAGAAAAACCAGAATTATATTTCAAAATATTGGAAAAATCAAATAAATATCTAAGTGGTCGTTTCTAGATATTGAATTGCTAGAAGCAAAAAAATCAACGACTTAATTTCATTAAAATTTGTTTTAAGGTAAAAAACAATGCCACCGTTGCGGTTGATTAGAATTAAATATGAAATGGCATGTTAATTGTATAAGTAATATTTTTAACGCTTACCTAACTGTTAACAAAAACTTTTGTATTTAGAATATATGTATATATATATAGATTTTTCAAGTAACATTATAATGAAAAAGATTATGAATTTTAGTAATTCCATCGTTTATGAAACATCCATTTAACTTCATTTATTATATACTATGATCGCAATTGGTTCACATACCTACGGATTTAATGACGCCAAAACCCAGTCATGTGATTAATTCAAGAACTTAACTGTTTTGTTAATAAAATTTAAAAATTCTTTTCATATATTGTTGGTGTATTATTTAGTTATGTTTATATGAAAAAGTAACTTCTATTTTCCGTTGTTTACATCTGTGTTATTGTGAGATCAGACACCTTATCATAAATGGGAAGGAATATTTTTGTATGATAACATTTGATTATTATTTATGACAAAAACCTCAAACATCTCGCCGATAGCAAGATGTGCGGAGCTGAACACTATCGCCGCCATGGGATCAGGCAAGTGACGCCACGCGATCGAGAAATCATTCAACATGCAGATATTGTCACCGTAGTATTCAGAGAAGCTCCTGAAAAATATATTTTATAACGTTATTTGTATCAAAACAATAATCTGCTTCAACAACAAAGGTGACTTGCCAATAAGGTGGAGGCGGTGACGTCACTGCTCTTGAGTTGCTTAAGATCGAATTGTCAGAATTTGTGCACCCGTTATAATTGAAGGCTCTTTCTTCATTTTGTAAAATAGTCACCTGTCAACAAAAATCACATATTAATAATTTTAAAATCATTTAAGAAGAAACTTCTTATTAGAATATATTATTGTTTATTCAACATTTTTTAAGAAATAATGAAACTCAACTCCTTATAATATAAAATATTAAGTTATTATGTATAACTATACATACATATGTTAATATAGAAATATATATAAGGATTTAATCACCTGAGTACATTGGCCATACAGATCTACGACGGCGTATATATTGAGATGTGGCACATACCACGCCTTGCCCATGTCCATACCGTCCAAATAGTAGTGCAGACTGCGGTCCGCATGCCACATCATACCTTGAATAACATAAATTATTAAAAAGCACTAAACAAGAAATTTATGTATAATTTTATTATTTTTTCAGATGATATACATGTTCTTGAAGTTTTTATATAAGTAAGTTTTATTGTTAATCAACGTAGGTTTATGAATGAAAATCTGTGAATACTCTGTATTTAGTTTAAAGACGGAAACTGGAACGGAAATTTTATAGAAGGTAATATCTAACATTTGCATCATTATCGGTACAAATACTCACCAACTCGACTGCCTACAGTCAACGTATCCAAATCAAGAGGGTACCCGCTACGAACACATTCCCCGTCCTTCATCATAGCAGCACCGCTCAGTATGTAAGTATCCCAGTTAAGATCTGTCGCCGTACCAGCTAAACCATTTGCTTCTAGATCGTCCGGGCGGATTGCTGTTACGCCTAGTATAATAAAAAAATAATGAATTATTCAGCAAACAAATAAAATAGACACTAGTTTAAAATATTTTTGCTATTGACAAGAGAGAGAGACAAGTAACACATCATTGAAATTCTACTTCAAGTTTGTAAGAAAACAATTTCTTGTTTCATACAGTACTTTTGCAAACATTCTGTACACATGTTCTAAAACCTATTATGAGTGGTGTAATATAAATGAAACTAAGGTCTTTTTTATTTTGTAACAACATAATCCCGACGTTTTGGTTCTTTACAGCAACTTTGGTCACGGGCAGACGACATGTAAGTGTCTCCTTGAATCTTGGTTACATTTAAATGCGTAGGCGTTAAAAGCTTAGCTATCTTTATGTTCGATAATGATGTTTGGTAATTCTCACCTATCTCCAAACTGCCGATCCAACAGTCCACCATGGAGTCGATCCTGAGTTCGAACATGTCGCACTCTCTCAGCGGCCGCGAGCTGAACAGCACCGCGTCGTTGAACTCCGAGTAGACCGCCGCCCTTGAGGCTGTCAGGCGACTGCGACTCAGGCGAGCGTTGCGACCGTGCACACGATGGAAACACATCTCACTGACGACATACATACATTGATTCACATATAAGATAACAAAATTACACAATACGAATAAAACACTCACGGATAAATTGTTGCATTGGATTCCGTTGAAATAGGAGAGTCCGGCGAGTAGGTGGTCGGCGGTGAATAACAATCCACTATTGTAGCCTGAGCCACGCGACCGTACAAATCTATTGAGTGAGAATTCCTTTTTATAACATCAGTAAAATTAATATGAGAACTGTCTTGTATAGTTAAATTTATACCAATGATCCCAAAAACGTGTTCTGGTATATTAAAAGCAGCAGGTCCCTGATCGACTCCATTCACAAAAAAATGTAGAATGCCCATATCTTTTCGCATAACTCCTACCGTGTCCCCTTCCTGGTACACAGAATACATACAAACATTGATTTATAATGTATATAATTTTCATTAGTAGTCATGTTTCAAAACAATTATAAACATACCACTAATCTATTCAGATTTCTGACGTATTTCGGTATAATAATCATCGCGTCCTGTATAACGTCTTCACCGGACATGACCCAAGTGCCTGATCTGTAACACAGACAGTTTGTAATTTCTTTCGTGTCTATTAGAGCATATTAAAAATAAATTGACAAAAAACTAACTTGGCATTGCTCATTTTAAATGGAATTTTAATATCATTAGAAGTGTGCTGCGTGACTCCTATCTCAATGCTTCCAGCCCATTTGGGCACAACCAGATCGAGTCGCACTTGGAACAACTCGTTGGTACGTAGAGATCTGTTAGTCATCACTACGCCGTTGTTGAAGTATTCGAAAGCACTGAAATTATATTAACGTCATTAGAACTGATCTATCGTCTTAAAATATTATATATAAAATGATACTCACTTAGGCCTATGAGCAGTCTTACCATCGTTAATAATAATAACATACGAATCACGCAGCGTATGAAATAAAAGGCTATCTTCATCTATCCTCGGTGTGAATCTACCTGAAAAAAAATATTTCATAGTTAGTGATGTACACGAGAACTTTGAATTAAATTGCTTTTTATTTTATTATACTGTTTTATTTCACTTACTAGGAGCAGGAAGATCGGGTACAGTCGATACAGTGGGCATGTTGTTGATATTACTATCGATATCCTCACAAGGATCCACTATGGATACCTGAACACATTAAAAAATTCTCATGAAATATAACTCTCTGGTGGCTATAAATAATTATAATGTTACCAAAATAATATTATATACTCTATACCTTGACTGTCATGCCATACAAGTCGACGACGCCCCATACTTGCTGCTCCACTTTGTCGGTCGCTACACCTTGATCTACACCATTAATGAAGTAGTGTAGCTTGCCTGTGGACTTCCTCAGCATGCCCACTGTGTCACCTTCCTGTAACGAAACACATTACATCTGACACGAAGGGACAGTTATACAAAACTTTATACACAGTATGTACTCAATTATTATATATAATGTATAAACATTTAAACTGACAAACGAGTAGTGTACACATAAATCAAAAGTAATACACAAACAAGTTTACATTTGATTAAAACGGTAAATATTAATAGTAGTTTATTTTGTAAATGATAATAATTTGGAAAGGTCATAGTTTTGTATTAAGCCTATATGATTAACCAAAAAGCTCGAGATTACACGAACACATACCCGAAGTTCATCAAGATTGAAGTTTCCATATTCCATACATGTCCCATGTCCATTGAGCAACACCTTGCAACCCGACATCATGATAGTACCGGTGTCGATGTTTGTCATAGTTGACGGGAAGCGAATGGTTGCCGGGTTGTGGGTTGTCACGCCGACCTTGAAACAATCGTTAATAAAATAAATATCAACAACAACGGCTCTATAAAATAACCATCATTTCAATAACATTCATAATTTCTTTCATTGTTTCATTGTTTTCAAACCATTTCATAAATAGAAAGATCGATTCCATAATTAAACATGACAGCAGATAAAAGACGCAGTCTTCCATAAAAAGAAATATAATAATTTAATAATATTTAATATAAATATTATGATCCGATTTATACAAATTTTTTATTAAGACATTAAATTGTGTTTTATGTTCAACACGTATTTTGATCAATGTAATTAATTAAAGAAATATTTTAAAAATTATTTACGGAACTGAAACCGAATTTATAAAGCATTTAATTGATTTAGCCCCAATGATAAAAATCTCGGTTGTACAACAAAATTATTTCAATGAAATAAAACCCCAAAGCGTATTAGCTGTGACTTGTATGTATTCAACAGATACTAAATCGCGATCCACTTAATATGTTTGTTTGATTTCTATTAACGAATTAAATTTTGTAATAAAAATAAATAAATTATTATTATTAATATATGTTATATAATTCAATACTTTTTTTTTATATTCTAAGCTTACTATCATTATGAAGTGTAAAAAAAATAATAAAGAAATGTATTATATAGATAAAATTGTATCCAATTTTATATTTAACGATACTACCTCTATACTACCGCTCCACTTGTCCACCAGTCTGTCTATACGTATCTCAAAAAGCTCGTTGTCGTATAGCGGCCTGTGTGTCATAACGACGCCGTTGTTGTAGTCGTCCAATGGTCGAGCTCTCTCCGCAGTCCTGTATAACATTAACCATAACAATATATTATATTTATAACAAATATAAACAAATACAATGGAAACATTTTACAAATAATTTGTACCGAAAACAAGAAATGCTCACTAATACGAAGATTCCATCTAATAAACAAGCACTACAAATAAAACCCTAGCTTTTTATCCGGCAATGTCATATTTCATTATTTGTATATATAATTTGATAATACACTGATATATACAAAAAAGTGCCAACCAGTCCAATATTTTGAATGTTCATATGTGATGTTAGGAGCATGTGTTAGTGTGTTAATATTATAAATATATATATGTATATATAAAAGATTGTAGAAACTCACTTGTTATTAGAAGAAAGTTTGACTAAAATTCCACATCTAGGATGGAAACGTAGACGATCATGAGCAGCTGTAAGGAAATTAGCAATATAATAATAATTTTTTAATAGTAAAATAAATAAATATGTAAACTAATAAACAGATGGACATTTAGTTATGTAAAATGTAATGAAATCTTTTATATCAATTAGTTAATTAAAGTGTCAAGATTAATAAAATGAACTGAATTAAGGTGTGTTTCTTTCAATACAGTTATCATATAAATTAACAAAAACATTTTTTATATTCCAATCATAAAATACTAACTGTATAACATATAGCATAGCATTTAGGGTGGATAAATAATGGTGGTGGATAATGGTGGATCACAGTGTGTTTGTGGTTAATAGAAATGACCTTGGCTTAATAAAAACATCTCTTACATCACCGTCAATAGAATAATAAAAGTTAATAATATAAGTATTAGGTACTTGTATACCTAAGGCAGATGATGAATCAGGAATTGATATGTAGACTTCCTGTTGTTCCTTGGATGTTGATGATTCTGGTACAGCACTGGCTTCTTCAGTAGGTGTTAATGTATCATCATTATTTGGATCTTCCTCAATCTGTAAAATTTCATAATCAGTAATATTCATACTTTACAAAATGAGTGTTTACAAAGTTGGTCCTGATTGTAATTACATAAAATTTTGGGGCATAATTAATTTTACTAATTAAATACATTGTGTTTACTGTATTTAAAATATACCAAACACATAAGTCAACTTTGTTAAACAAATATTCTATCTCATGTCTGAAAAAATAAATTGTGTTGAAATAAATTTCTTGCATTATCTGTTCTGTATAGGAAGTTAGTGTTTATTATGTGAGATGCACTAACAGGGACCTAACCAAAATAACCTTGAGTGTACATTGTCAGCTCATTGGTAATGAAACATGTCAAGGTTTCAGCAGGACAAACCATTGATATGTGTAAAGTTTTTACACACTGTGGTAAACCAGGTAATATTGCACACATTTCATGTTTTATTATTTAACACTTTGAAATAATTATTGTATTTTAATAGTAACAGGTTTCAAAATATATAAAACACTTTAATACTATTTATTTTCATTGTAAAAAATATATTTGTGATAAACAAAGATATATAGATTTTTTTGGATATATAATAAAGTTGCTGATATCTTCGTACCTGATCCATGCTACTCTCCATAATGGTTCTCATACCAGTTGTATGTATTATTGACACTTGCACACACTGACCATACAGATCAATAACAGCAAACAATCTTGGGGGTAGATCACAAGCAGCCACACCTAGACATCTACCATTTATATAAAAAAACAGCTCCCCCTAAGGAACAATAAATTATTATAAAAATTGACAGAAAACCTTCTTAGTATGGGATGTAGAGGAGTTATTAAAATTTTTATACCTTACAAGATCTCATAACACCCAGAGTATCTCCTTCTCTAAGCGTGTCCAGTTCAGGACCATATGAGTTTACCAAAGTTATACCATCTTTGACAATTGAGCTTCCGGACATAATCTAGGAAGAAAGAAGCATGGAATAATACAGAAATATTTCTTTTTACACATTTTATTACTGCATCATAAAATGATTTGAGAAAACATTAATAATTAATGTCAATTATTAGTCCAAAAGAAATATAATTTTAACAAGAGGCAATAATTTAATTTATATACCCATGCAGTGTTGCGAAGTTTAGTAGCAGTAGCAGGTAGTTCCATAAACTCAGGGTCCAAGGTGGTTACTCCAATTTCAAGACTTCCATTCCAAACATTAACCTTAAAATTATAGTATATAAAAATATACATTTTCTAGTTCTTAGATTTTTTTTACTATACTTTAAAATTGGTACAAAATATATATGATTAGACACACATCACATATTCAAGGATGACACTGTACAAGACATATTAAGTAATTTTAACCTATTTTAAGTTAAATTAAATAAGCTGCCTAGCTAAATATAAAACCTAAAAGGATTTTGAGGCAGGTTTCTTTAATGAAAACTATATCTGTATAACAATTTAACAATAAATCTTATTCACTGTGTCTTAATAACAATCTCTTTTTTCTCATCTTTCACTTCAGTAGTTTTTATTTTATAGTTATTAGAACATAAATTATATTAAAAAAAAATAAAAATATTGATTTTAAATTAAATTAAGATTGTAGATTTGTAAACTTTGACTACAGAAATGGAGTGTTAGATTTTTATTTTAACTATGTAACCCGCTAATAGGAGTCATTCAAAAGAAAGAAATTACAGAATTTCATTCGTAAAAGGGACCAACAATCACAATGATGTATATACAAATGATAAACAATTTGTTTCTATAAAAGAAACTTTTTTCTCTAAAAAAATAATTATCCTAATATATTTACTAATGTATGTAAATTATATATTTTATATAATTATATTGCTCACCTTTCTATCGATGCAAATCTCAAACAAAACATCATCTAAAATGGGCTCTGCACTTAGAATGAGACCATGATTAAATTCAACAAAATTCCTTACAGCAGTTGTATTGTCATGGAGTAGAGTGACTCGGTCACCACATCGTCTGTGAAACCTCATTTTGAAGCCATGTCATGTACACTTCTTCATACAAAATATTCGACCCATTAATATTAATATCATATACGAAAAGTCATTTAAAGGAACACCACACATGTTATAAATTAATGCAATTATCAGCACCCATATCTCATTAATGAATATTTACTTATTACGTCAAACCGTATTCACGACGTTTATTGTATAGTAAACGACACATTGCACTACATCTGCCCATTTTGAAAAAAGAATTATCATTGCAACACAAAAAGAAAAAATGATCCCAGCTCTGAAGCCTGAGTTTTACCAAGTTATTGACTTAAAAATGGTTCCTTTTTCCGCCCTTATGTGTTGCCACTTGATGGTTAATAATTTTATTATTCGATGTACTGGATTCCTTATGTTTAAGACATAAGCCGAAATACTTTTTGAAAAGGAGTTATTTTTCTATTGGTAATAAAAATTGTTTGACAAGATATATGGCAATTGAGTTTTACAAATTAAAATACATTATACTATTCATCAAACATTAAATATAATAAATAGAACATTAAAAATGAATTTTAGGCATTTTCTTTTAATTCAACTTCAATTTTTAAATTCAAATAATAAAAAAATATAGTTTTTCAATTTTAAAAGCTATTAACAATGTATAATCTCTTGCTTGTCAAAAGTACAAAAATATAAATAAAAATTGTTAGTTGTTAAATGTGGAAAAAAACAATCTACATACCCAGACATCAACTTTAAGGTAAACTGGAAAAACTAACTTTAGAAAATATTCCCTCCTAGTTATGAATAAATTGATATCTTGAGACACTTGGGTAATAAAGTTAGTAAAGGTCTCGGTAGGTACGTCATTTGTTCGTTATGCTTAGGCTTGTTTGTTTTCTATTTTTAATTTTTGTGATATTTGGTTTTAAGTGGGAATTTTGTTGATTTTCTTTGTCAAAAAATAGTGAATTTTGAAACTATGAAAGGGAGACGGTCCGGTTTGTACATTTTATGCTTTTAAATTTAGAAAAACCTGAATATATCTTGTGAAGAATCCTAAAA